>ML780019.1:259330-324382 GCA_009831015.1 Picea engelmannii | reverse complement strand
AAAGAATGAGTCTCTAGCAATCTCAACAGCATAACAATACAAAGAATTCCTTGAAGAAATGGTGGTCATTCATGGCTTTTTATAACCAAACATTGAGTTATTATGCAACCTCTTTTGAATGTGAAGAGGGGCTCTTTAGGGCATAATTAGGTCTTTGACCAGCCCCCCCACGTGGATTGAGCTCTGATTTGGTGTCAAATCGACTTGGGAGCCGATCCATTAGTGGTTGGGAGGCCGACCAGTTCCATAAATGCGCCGTTTGGCAGGCACGCGGGTTTTGCACCCCACAGCCGCGCATATGCGCTCCTGATACGAAGATGTTACGCACGCGCGCCCAGTGGGTGCAAAGCGCCTTGTAATTTTTTGGCCATTTTGTATAGTTTTGACCCTTTTGCTATGCTGTGGAATTAACCTTGTGCCATGAATGACTGTTTTTCTGTGCTGACGATGCGGAGTTCTTGTCGCCCTGTGCGGACGAAATTTCAGTGATAACATTTAGTTTTCCTGGTTTGACTGTTACTTTGAAGTCAAATTATTGAAATAAAAATAGCCATCGACAGATTATCCCCCCCAACACTGGCTTGTTGACTAGGTATTTTAGGGCTAAGTGATCTTTAAACATATTAAAAAAATTTCCCAATAGGTAGTGTCTGAACTTTTTCACTACGTAAACCATATCTAGGCCTTCTCTTTCCATCGTGTTATAGTTATGTTCTGAATCTGATATTTTTATGCTTGCGAATGTTATCGGGTGATCCAAGTCTCCTGCTCCTGGCTACGCTAAGATAGCTCCAAGTGCTATCGTTGATGCATCTACATGCAAATGGCATGTCTTTCCCCAGTCTGGAAATACTAATATCGGTGCAGTGACCATCTTTTCCTTCAGAGTATCCAGATCGTGTTGACACTCGTCTTTCCATTGGTACTTTGTATCCTTCCTTAAAAGTTTTTCCATTGGTGTTGTGATCTGTGCATATCCTTTGATGAATTTCCTATAGTATCTTGTGTGTCCTAACGTAGCTCGTAGCTAATGTACTCTTTTTGGTGCTGGTAAATTGACGATGATTGCGATCTTTGCCAGATCGACAAATAGCCCTGCTTTGCATACTATATGGCCCAATAGTATCCCAAACGATGTTCCAAATATAAATTTCTTTATGTTTAGCGATATCTGACACTGTCTACATCGTTCTAGCATCAAGCATAAAACTTCCACATGGTTTTTCAACAGACTATAGACTATCCATTCATCCAGGTATACTTCAAGAAACTAATGGATGAATTCTTTAAATGTTGCGATAACCACTCTGGAGAATATTGTTGGTACATTCTTCAGTCCAAACGACATGAATGTATATTGGTATAATCCCCATTCCGTCACGAACATGGTCTTGTATCTGTCCTTCAGTTCTATATTAATCTGATGGTAGCCTGAGAATCCATCAGTGAATGAGTAAGCTTCATGTCCCCCCACATTCTCTAACACTTCATCTATGAACAGTGTAGGGAATGGATCATGTAGGCATGCATCATTCAACTTCCTCAAGTCGACGCATATCCTAATCCATCTTCCTTGTTTCGTGTCATGTACGACCATTAGGCTTATCCATTCTGATTCCTCGACTGGCTCGATTATGACGGCTTCAAGCATCTGGTCGATCTCCTCTTTGACTTTTTGTTTATATATGGGGTTCAGTGTATATGGTCATTTTCTAATCGGTCTCGCTTCAGGGCTGAAGAGTATCTTCATCTCTCTCGGTTCTTCTACTATACCCTTTATCTCTGTAAATGTTGTAGGAAATAAGTCGTTGTACTCATGCAACAATTCTGTGATTCTTTCTACTATTGGCTCATCCTAGTAGTCTCCAATGTTGACCATTTTGGGATAATCAGTTGTTCCGATGTTAACCTTATTTACCTTGATTGGTGCGGAAATAACTTCAGATTCTATGGGTGGTGCCTTGACATCTCTTTCACCTTCTACTTCTTCAATCTAAATGTCACATGAGTCATCTTCGTCTGGTGCTTCCTCCTGTACATGGTAACATGACAATATTTCCTTGACTGTCTGCTTATTCTGCTATTGCTCTTCGGTAATAAGTTCAATTTTTGGTTCTTCAATGAATATGATTACTCTGATCTGCTTCAGGGCGAAATCTATGTTGGGGTTCTCATGCTCGAATGAGAAAGTGACGGTAAATTTCTATTGCAATGTCATCTAGGTTGTAGTTCCTTTGTGCAATTCCTGATATGTATACCAGTTCGCTGGTATGCCCTCTAAATTGTGAATGAAGTGGTGAGGCCATTCCTTTGGTGGTGCCATTCTCCACAGCCTTTTGCACTCCTCCAAGTTTTTCGCTGGTGTCCCTAGTCCTACATATTTCTGTTGTTTGTTGTTTTTATGTTCTGTGTCGAACCTTATGCGCAGTAACTGCTTACATTGGTACCAGTTTGTGATAGTCTCCTTGTGTGCGCCCCACCATCTTGTGGGTGTGGCCTTGAGTGATAAATCCAGTGTAGTAGCCTCCGTTTGTCTAATACTTCGTCTTCATATTGTGTCAAGAATGTTTCCAAATCATTTAGTCTATGGAAAGTGGGTGGTTCGTTGATTTCTATGCCCATCCACCGTACTATGCAGTTGATTCTTGCACATCTTCTCATGGATACTTCGTGTAGTCTTTGTTGCCAATTTTCTAACCCGGTGTCTAAATCTGTTGCGCATGAAGTAATGTTGCGCCAACTGAGTACCCAGTCTGCAATTGGGTTTACATAATCCTCCCCGCGCGTAGTTGTTCTATACAATTGGTCGATCTCCTCTAAGTCTAGGCAAGTTGGTTCTACGAACCTTTCCCCTTCTGATGGATCTACTGGTGCTATGACCCTGTAATCTCCGGATTCAAATGTCATTTTTCTTGTCTTCAAGTTAATTATGGTCTGATTGTCAAATGCTCAGTCCAAACCGAGTAGTGTCGGGTACGGTGTTGTTCCATCTACTATTTCGATGACTTCAAAATCTGCTTTAGTGCACACTCCATCAATATCTACTGTTACTCCTTTCAATCTCCCTATTGGTAGGACCCTATGTTGGTTTGCTAGTTTTAATTGGAAATTTGAGTATTCTAATGTTGGCTCTCCCATGCATTGCCAGGTTTTCTTAGGTAGCACATTCACTTCAGATCCTAGGTCCAGTATGATGTCTCCCATATTGAAGTCCCCAATGTTAGCATTCAGTCTAAATTCCCTACTTGTTCTTCTTCTTGTTTGTAGATGATTGACAATTTTCGGTTCTAGCTTTTCGTTCCATCTCGCTGCTACATTTCTCTAGGATGTTTTGAAATATTTTCATAGATGAAGGATCACTTAACACTTTTATGCATGATTGCAAAAATTCTTTGATAGTACTTAATTGTCCCTTGGGTGGAATTTCGTTGGTATGATCCAATGATGGCGGAATTTCATATTCTGGGGCTTCATTGACTGGTTGCGTAGTGGAATTTGACACTATGTCCAACTTCCTTAAAATTCCCCTTTTCTTTGGGTGTGTCGAACTACTTTCTTGGTTCAATGTTCTTCTTTACCCATTGGTTCTGTGCGGGTTCTTGTCGGACTGTGTCGTTTCCTGTTTTTGTTCCTCCACGAGTGACTATATTGATGTTTCGTCCATCCTCCCTTGCTTCGACTGAAATCCATTGAACATTCTGATTGTTTTGGTTCCTCTTTTCATGGATCTTTACTAATAGTGTCAGACATTCCTCTATCTCGTGATCCGATGCGCGACAATACATACAAGTCATAAGTGGCAGTGGGCATTCCTGTGCATAATGCCCCAGTTGCTGATAGTTGTGACATGTGATTGGTCCTCTGCCACGTCTGAAACCTCCTCTAGCTCCTCCTCCTCCTCAATAGCCTGCTCAGACCCCTCTCAGTGTGTTGTACTGTGGTGCCTGATTATACTATGTGGTATTATACTAGGGTTGCGTCGGGTTGTACTGTGGTTGTGCATTATTGTATGGTTTATGTGTAGTATTGTATTGTTGTTGCACAATGCTATATGGATTTGGGGCTTGATTGAATTTTGGCGTTGCTTTCCCAGTCATCATTTCGGCTTGTACCTTGTATGCATTTGATGTTATTTCCTGCATCAACTCCATAGTTCTGCAATCTTTGTCATTGTGACCTACTGACTTACAAAAGGTGCAATAAGAGTTATTTGGAATTATTTGGTACTTTTGCATCATTGTGCATTGATAAGGGTTGTTACCCAGTTTCTTGCAGATTTCACACCATAATCCTCCTTGTGGTAGCAGGTTTGGCATGTTGGTTTCCATATACTACGCAAATGTTAGACATTCATTCTTGTGGTGTCCTTTTGTCCTACATGTGGTGCACCAAATGACTTCTCCTTTGTCCTTGTTCTTATTTTGGTTCAACTGAAATGTTAGATTCTTCAAATCCTCCTTCAATTCTTCAATAGCAGGGTCCATTTGCTAGTACTAGTTCTCTTCCAGCTGCAAGGTTGCTTGTAGAGCCTCTACCTACGTCTAAAACTTCTAATGTCGTAAGGGATATTTTAGATGTGGGAGTAGTGAGTTGACAAATAGGTGTTGGTGTTGCATCTCAGTCATAAGGTATTTTAACTTCCCTTTTAGTCTCTTGAATCTCTAGTCAATCTCCCATACAAACTCTCCCGGTTTCTGTCTTATATCGGTCATCTCGTTCATGTACTGATCCTCTAAGCTCAGCTTCTGGAACTCATTTATCAATTGCTTCTTAATGTCTACCTGTTTCATCGTCGTCCCATGGACACTGTCTATGTCTAGGCTCATGTACTAGTCTAGTGCACGGTCTCTTAGCGTGATCGCTAGCTGCATGAGTTTGGTATCTTCATCAGTGATTTGTTTTTCCTCCTAAATCTTTGCAAAAATGAACAAATGCTTCTCAGGATCTTCTATTTCTTCTCCTCGAAATTCTGGTAATCTGATAGTGGGATCGTGTCCTTCCATTCTAAATATTGAACTGCTATCTTCGTTGCGTGGTGTAGATACTTGACTAGTACTACCTAAACTGGCTCCTCTAGTTGTTGCTCCTACAGTAGATGGACTTCTTGTTGTCGAACTTCTTCCAAAATTCGGTTGCCTAAACAGTGGTGTTCTCTTTGGTGTATTGGTCGCACATGGGTTTATGGGTTCCACACTAACATTAATATGGAAAGGATGGCTACCTTCTCCTCCCATTCTTTGCCCTCTTGTTTTCCTCTCATAGGTTGTGCGTAGGATTTCCTCAATCTGCTCCATAGCCCAGAGATCCTCTACCTCTTCCTCATCACTTTCCAAGCCCTCCCTCGTGGCTACGAATCTCTTCTTGGTATTCACCTTATATTGGTATGGTACTCTGTTATTCGTCGTTCCTGATGACACCAAGATCTAGTTAAGATGGTCGTCATCCATCACAATCGGGTCCAAGATTTCCTCCTCCTTCTTTCCTTTATCCTCACCTTCTTCCATTTATCCTATCTCTATCAATGCTTCCCCCGTCCCCCATGCACACAGGGAAGTCTAGTTGTCTGATTCCATTGTCATTACACCTTTGTTATATAGAAATATTTTAATAGAAGTATACAGTGATCGAATGTACCTTCCTCAGGGTCCATGTAGAAATTTTGGCTCTACTGCGTTGTATGACTTCATTGTGTCCCTTCCTCCTCGATAGCATGCTTGGTCCCCTATCGACACGTTGTACTATGGTGCCTAATTATACTGTGTGGTATTATACTGGGGTTGCATCAGGTTGTACTGCGACTATGCATTATTGTATGGTTTCTACGCAGTATTGTACTGTTGTTGCGTAGTGTTATATGGAGTTGGGGATTGATTGAACTGTGGTGTTGCTTGCCCAGTCATCATTTTGGCTTGTACCCTGTATGCATCTGATGTTATTTCCCGCATCGGCTCCATAGTTTTGTAATATTTGTCATCGTGGCCTACCAACTTACAAAAGGTGCAATAATAATTATTTGGAACTATCTAGTACTTCTGCATCATCGTCCAATGATAAGGGTCATGACCCATTTTCTTGCATATTTCACATCATAATCCTCCCTGTGGTAGCAGATTTGGCATGTTGGTTTCCATATACTACGTGAATGTTGGGTATTCGCTCTTGTGGTGTCCTTCCATCCTACATGTGGTGCACCAAACGACTTCTCGTTTGTCCTTGTTCTTATTTTGGTTCAACTAAAATGTTAGATTCTTCAAATCCTCCTTCAATTCTTCAATAGCAGGGTCCATTTGCTGGTACTAGTTCTCTTCCAATTGCAAGGCTGCCTATAAAGCCTCTGCATGCATATTAAACTTATGTTGTCGTAAGGGATATTTTAGATGTGGGAGTAGTGATTTGAAAAATAGGTGCCGGTGCTACATCTCAGTCAGAAGGTATTTTAACTTCCCCTTTAGTCACTTGAATCTCTGGTCAATCTCCCATACAGACTCTCCTGGTCTCTGTCTTATCTCGATCATCTAGTTCATGTACTGATCCTCTGAGCTCGGCTTCTAGAACTCATTAATCAATGGATTCTTAATGTCTACCAGTGTCCTCGTCGTCCCAGGGGCATTGTTTTTGTCTAGGCTCATGTACCAGTCTAGTGCATAGTCTCTTAGCGTGATCGCTAGCTGCACGTGTTTGGTATCTTCATCAGTGATCTTTTTTTCCTCCCAGATATTTGCAAAAATGAACAAATGCTTCTTAGGATCTTTTGTTGCTTCTCCTAGAAATTATGGTAATCTGATAGTGGGATTGTGTCCTGCCATTCTAAACATTGAACTACTACCTCTGTCGCGCGGTGTAGATACTTGACTAGTACTACCTGGACTGGCTCCTCTAGTTGTTGCTCCTACGATAGATGGAATTCTTTATGTTAGGCTTCTTCCAAACTTCGATTGTCTAAACAGTGTTGTTCTCTTTGTTGTATTGGTCACACATGGGTTTATGGGTTTCACACTAACATTAATATGGAAGGATGGCTGACTTCTCCTCCCGTTCTTGGGCCTCTTGTTTTCCTCTCATAGGTTGTGTGCATGATTTCCTCAATCTGCTCCACAACCTGAAGATCCTCTACCTCTTCCTCATCGCTTGCCAAGCCCTCCCTTGTGGCTACAACTCTCTTCTTGGTATTCACCTTATATTGGTAGGGTACTCCACTACGCGTCGTTCCTGATGACACCAAGATCCAGTTAAGTTGGTCATCATCCATCAAGATTGAGTCCAAGATTTCCTCCTCCTTCTTGCCTTTATCCTCACCTTCTTCCATTTATCCTCTCTCTGTCAGTGCTTCCCCCATCCCCCATGCACGCAGGGAAGTCTAGCTATTTGATTCCATTGTCATTACACCTTTGTTATATAGCAATATTTTAATAGAAGTATATAGTGATCGAATGTACCTTCCTCGGGGTCCGTGTAGAAATTATCGCTATGTTGAGTTGTATGAACTACGTATCTATATTTATACATTTCGGTCTCTTCATCCATTTACAAAGAATTACCAAAACCCTAACCCTACCAACGTTAGGTCTTCCTCCGACACATGCTTGTTGTTCTTCCTCCAGCTGTCGCTTTCCTTGTGCACGATTTCTTGCATGCGCGGGAGTTATGTTTCTTACCAACTGTCGTTTCTCCCTCTGCACGCTTTCTTTCCCACAATCATCCTTCTTTCTACTTCGGCCCGGTGCCAACAATGAGAATTTATATGGATTTGGATGTACATTTGTCCCCAACTCCAATTTTTCTATCATCTCTGTGGATACTAGATTATCATTTCTCCCACTGTCAATTATCACCTTGCATACTCTGTCTTTATTCTTGCAAGTTGTCCTAAACAAATTGTTCCTCTACACTGGTTTTTCAACTTTTGGTTATGGCTTCAAGAGAACCTTCCTCAACATTAGAGATCTTCCATCTTATTCTCCTTTTTCTTCAACATTCAACTTCTCAGATTCTGAAATGTGAGCTTCACCTCCTTTCTTTTTCTCGGGACATTCCCAAGACATGTGTCCTATATTTCCATAAGCATAACATCGTATCTCTCCTCCTTTTCTTCTTCCTCTTCCTCTAGAAGAATTTCTTCCACCACTTTATCTTCCTCGAGAAATTCCTCATCTTTCTAATTGACTATTTGGTTTCTTAGTATCGTCTTTGGGTTTATGTGCCTTGTCATGGAAAACTCCCTTGACTTTGCTTGGGCTTATGCCTCTATTTTATTGACTCTGTTTCTCGACCAACTTCTCCTCTGCCTTCAGAGAAATCTGATAAGCATCCTCTACTTTCCTCATTGGCATCATGTTGATCTCATCCTGGATTTCATACCTCGGGCCATTTATATACCTCACAAATTTTTCCTCATCCTTCTCTCGTTGTCCAGTCCTGATATTTAGCTTGTAGAACTCCAATGTGTACTCTTGCATTGTCATACACTTTTGTCTCAAGTTCTGCAACTTCCTAAACATATTTATCTGATAATATTTAGGCATGAATTTAGCCTTGAGCTTGGATACCATTATGTGCCAATTATTTATCTTATGCTTGCATTTGCTTCTCCTCTCAGCCCGCAGTTCATCACACCATAGTGTTGCATGTCCTTTCAACCTAGTGACATCATGTCTCACCTTCTTCTCCTCATCGATATCTTCATAGTTGAAATATTTTTCCATGGATCTTATCCAATCCAACAATTCTTCAACATCCAAGTTGCATTCATACATTGGCGTGTCTATCTTTTCTCTAGATCCCAATTTAACAACTACTCTCAACAAGCGTTCTTCAACAACATTTCCCCCTGTAGTTTCTTCAACTTCTATTTCTTCACTTTCTACATCACTGGTGTCTCCAACATCAGGTGCCCTCCTCTATGTTGCCTCTATCGCCTCTAATATTTCATGAAGCTCTATCATTTCTCTTTATACAGTGTGATTGGATATAGGCGGCTCCACATGTCTCCTTGGTGGCATTGCACTAACTGTTTCTCACACAGAGAGTACAACTTCGAGCTCTTTTCCGCTACCTGAAAACAATTTCAGGCTCTGATACCACTTGATGCAGACCCCCCTAATCTCCCTCAGGGTTGCGTGACCTCTCGATCAAGGATCTTAATATCCTCAAGCTGGATTATCTCCTCGAGACCTTATTGGCCTCATACTAAATCAAACACAGGCCCTACGCCATCTTTCTCAAATGTCATGCATCTTTTCTTTAGATCAACAACATTGGAATTGTCGAAGGCCCAATCAATTCCTAATAATGCAGGGTAACGGCAGCTATCATCAACAATTTCAATTACCTCAAAATCTGCAAAGGTTCTTACTCCATCAATGTCCATTGGGACATGCTCTAATCGTCCAAATGGGCTGACAGCTTGCTGATTAGCCATGCAAAGCCTGATAGGGGAATATATCAGCTTGGGTTTTCCCATTAGTTCCGAAGTCTACTTCGTCATGACATTGACCTCTAACCCTAAGTCGAGGACCACATAGTCTATCTCATACTCTCCTATCCGAGCATTCAAGTGTAATTCTTTATTTTTCTTTCTCTTTTTTCCAATTTGGTACACTGCCTTATTTAGTAAGGGGTCTATCTTTCCTAGCTCATACTGCTTGATTAAACCTTGTAATTCTTGTACAACGCCTTTATCTTGAATTAACTTAACACAAGTGTACAAAAATCCCATGAGTTTGCTTACCTTTTTCCCTTTTGTTGGCGATGCAGACAAATCAAATGCCTGAGGCATGCCATATTCTTTGATTTCTAGTTGTCTCTTTGATGAAGATCCTTGATCTCCTTTGAACTATTTTCTTGCCTCCTCGAATATCTGTCTTTCTTTCTTAGCATCGAACGTTGGGGTCTTTTCTGTATATTTCCTAACTCTGTGGTTGTTTTTAGTCTTTCCTTGGGCTACTCTGTCTTCTCCTGTAGCAGCGCCACCTTGAGTGATAACAGCGACTCTAGGATCTTCTCTGCGAGGTTCAGCATATATCAGTTGTACTTGTGGGTTCTATTGAGGTCCTCGTCTTTCCTGAAGTTTAGCTAACAGCATAGGGCATTCCTCTATGACATGCTCGAAGGAGTTACAGTAACTACAGGTTGTGCAAGGATTCATACAATTCCTTGCTAAATGTCATGGTTGTGCGCAGTTGTAATAGATTATTTGTCCTCGACCTTGGCCCATACCTCCTCCTCATCCTCGTCCTCTGTAGCCATCACGAGGAGTGAAATTTCCTCTTCCCAAAGAGTTGTACTGAGGAGTGTTTCCTTATTTTTGTACTTCACCTTGAATCTTTTATATGTCTCTCGACCTTTCATGCATGAGATCATAATCTCTACAATCTCGATCATCATGCCCCACTGATTTACAGAATGTACAATACAAGTTTGTGGGTGTCTGAACATACTTCTGCATGTAGTATCACTCACCTAGGCGATGCCTATTTCTGGATACATCACACCAGGGTAGGTTAACTTTCTTTAAGGGGCTCGGTGCCCCTGATGCCAAGTACTCATGAAATAAGGGACAATGTTCCTTATCGTGGCCTTCAGATCTACATCTTACATACCAGATATCTTCCCTTTTGTCTTTTCCCTTATCTTTCTTCATATTCTCAACTTGTAAAGACAAACTAGTTAATTGCCTCATGATATGGCTAATGCCTGAGCTAGATTCTCCCATCGGTGTTGATTCAAGCTTCATGGGAATCTCCAAAGCTTCTACCTGAGATGCAATCTTTTGCTGCATCAGAGGAACTCTTATGTGTCGTAACAGCACAACGATGAACCATTATTTGTTCTATTCATCAGGGATTTAAAAAGTTAATCGGCCTGTCAGAGTCTTGAATCTCTGGTCGAACTCCCAAACAGGTTCTTCTACATTTTGATTAATCTTTTTTAGTTATGTAATACATTGTGACTCCAACTTAGGTTTCTTAAACTCTGCAATCAGTGCATTCTTGATCTCATTCAGAGGCTTACGTTGTGCCAGTCCTTGGACAAGTTTCATGTACCATCTCAATGCGCAGTCCCTTAGCATAGTGCTAAACTAAGTTCTCTTGATGGCTTCATCGGTGATACTTTTAATATTCCATAAAGCTTCACACAGAAACTAGTGTTGATCTGGATCTTCATATCCATCTCCTCTAAAGATAGGGAGTCTCATTTCATCTGTGTTGCACCTCTTTTGTAGCTGAATGAGAAAAATAGAGGTGCTTACAAGCTTAGTTGGGTTAGCTAAGCAAGACAGCAGTGAAGGAAAGGCTTAGAAAAATAAACATAAAAGAATAAGCTAAGAATTAAACTAAGAAAGGAAAGAACACCTAAACTATTGAGCATAAGGACATAAGTACAAGAAACAAACAAGACCCATGTCACCAATGGAAAGGATTATATTAGTGAAAAGAAAACACCGAGAAGAAAGAGGACTTTGGGTCTTTTCTTCCTCCAAGGGAGGGTCTTGGACCCCCACAGTTGAGCTCTTCTTACAACTTTGAAACTTGAAAGAAATGTTGAAACAATCCCAAGCTAACCCACTTAAAAGGTGATGTGGATTGCCCAAATGGAATGGTGCTAGTATGCTCTTGATAAGAAAAGAGGATTCCCCAAGAGAATAGCAGTAGCATAACCTTGCAAATGAATTCCTTGAAAAAATGTAGTGCACCCATGGCCTTGCTTTATAGCACCACTTTGACGTATTGTGCAACCAACTTTTGGTGTGAAAAGGGGTTGTTTAGCGCACCTTTAGGTCTTTGACCAGCCACCCATCCGGATCTAGTCGAGATTTAGGTGTCAAATCGACTTGGAAGCTGAACTAGAAGTGGGTGGGAGACCAACCAACATCATAAATGTGTCGTTCTTAGGTGTGTACGGATTTTAGTGCCCACAGCCATGCATCGTGCGCATGTGCGCTTTTCCTACATTTCTGGATGGCGCATGTGCGCGCACACCCTGTGTAGTCATAGCGCATCTTGATTTTGTAACTGGTTGTATAGTTTTGGACCTTTTGGAAATGTTTTTTTGGTAATTTTGGTCCATGGGTGGACTCATAGCTGTTTGAAGATGTTGGATTCCTATAACCATTTGCGGATGAAATTTCAGTGATAATAGATGCCCCCTGATGGATGAGGTTAGGAGCATACGGATAGCCGAAATCCATCAATGTTTCTTCTACTGAGAGTACCATTGTAAGAAAGAGCGATAGTGAGAGTATCAAGAGTGACCCGTTGGAGGGAGAAGGGAACCTGCAGGACCCAACCTTCCACAAGGTGTGTAAAATAAATTACGTACAAACGAGGCAGGCATGCCCCATGCTTGTGTCATGTAACTCAAAAAAGGGTGGTGTACAGTAACTGAAACTGTGTGTGGATGTAGACAACTACAGCGCCCTCAGGGGTGGTTTTGATAAAGGCAGAGGACAATTCTAATGAGGAACATACTCTGAATAGTAGGCAATGACACCTATAAGAAGTATCATGGATTCTGTGGGCATTGATAGCCCAGCCAAGTTCAGAGGTGTTCAGAAAATGTAAGAAACAACTGCAATAGTCGCAAAGTAAGACTCACCGTAACATGAGAAAGTGTTGAAGTTGAACGTTATGGGGGTCAAAGACAGCAGGGAGTAATGATGGTTCTCCCTATGTCGTCTGAGACTTCTCATTGGAAAGGTAATGAGAGGCAAGATACTGTCGCCCTTCTAGAAACTGTGTTGATGTCGACAAAAAAGGGAGACGTGAATCCAAGAAGCAAAGGGTTGTGTGAAATCTACTAGGTGAGGTTAGGAACTAAGGAGGTACATGGACGAAGTCAAGATGAATGGAGACTCAACACTGCCCTTGGTTGGGGATATATGAGAAGTGTAAGTGGTTGCAACCGTTCAATGAAGTCGAGTGTCAAGGGGGACAATGAGACGTGGGATAAGTTGTGCCAGAAGTGGGACAAGGTGAACAAACTCGGAGAGCAGAGGTAGGTGGTCTATGGGATACTCAGAGTTTTTGGACGATGTCAAATAGGAGTAGATGATAAGGAGTGCCCCACCCAAGGGAAACATGGGTTGTGTTTGCCAGGAAGGTCACCAAAGGTGACGACAAAAAGCTATGTAAAATGTTGGAAACAACGGCTTAATTAAAAAAAGAATTAAAAAATCAGTGGGGATAATAATGCAGATACAGAAATGGGTGCCCTAGTGTAGGATGGCTTGGCCTAGGGATGGCGCAAGTTGGTGGAAAAAACAAGTGGAGGGTTGGGGCCCCATAGGCTGGTTTCTGTAGTAGGGAAATGTATGGAGGGAAATCTGAGGATGGGCAGATTGATGATGGGTGAAATGGATGGTAAATGATGTTGCAGGAGTGTAGTCAAAATAATCCGTGAGGAAGTGCCCTGGGAGTCCGTTGGGAAGGCTAGCAAAATGAGGAGAAGGAGTATGTGGTTGATTCGCGACATGATGTAAGACTATCGGGACTCCCATCTCTAAAGGTTGAAAACAGCATGAGTGTCAAAGTGCCAAGGGGTTTATGAATGGGACAACTCATGTGGGGGAGAGTGTTACCGGGTGACAGTACCCAAAATGTAGTGGAGGTGGCGGTACTGCAGAGCCAAGGATGGAGACCCTAAACGCAAATTTTAGAGGGTGTGATTGGGGATGAAATTGAGATTCAGAGGGAATGATTACATTCTAGTTTTGATTATATACCTGAAGGGGTTGCGCTGGTGTATGATGACCAAGTACCTGCACACATGAAAACCAAATATCTGACGTGAACAATATCTGAAGAGAATCGAACATACAAGCATTTATTTGATAATTTTGAACATGAGCATGTGTACTTGGACGGGGTATGGAAAAATGGCTCCCCAAAGGCTAAGGATGAAAAATGGCCTGGGGACTGTCTTGATGTAGAGGAAGGGGTGTTGATCCCGTGGCTGAACACGGATCGAAAAACGGACACCCGGAGCTCCCGGAATGGGGTCTGGAAGTTTGGCAAAAAGGACTATATATAGTTGTAGGGCCCACATTGCCACCTCATTTGTACCTGCTATCAGAGTGATTGGACGAGATATATTCAAAGGAGATTTTGAGATTTCGAGAGAACGAGGCAGTTAATTCAGGACCAGTGAGCTTCAAGTTAGTTGTCTTATCGTCCTGCATAGAATTAGGTTTTCTGTTTGTGGGCAGGGCATGTACGGAGGGTCGTACAGGGGGTTTTGTGGGTGTGGGCCCCCCAGTGCACGGGCGATCGAGAAATATGTGCCCCTATTGTCCAAATATCCATGCGCGGGGGCGCCCTAATGAGGAAAATAGGAACGCATGGTATGCGTGCCTGTAAGCTAAACAACTGTGCATGGGTGCGTGGTTGTGTAGTGGACAGGCGTGCTTTGATGCACGCCTGTTTACATGACAGGGGCACATGAAGGCACTTTTGTATGGCTGACAGGCATGCACACATGTGCGCCTATGAGATGAACAGCCACGCACACATGTGCGCCTGTGGGATGAACAGGCACGCATGTGTGCGCGCCTGTGGGATGGACAGGCGTGCATGTGTGCGCACCTGTGGGATGGACAGGCGCGCATGTGTGCGCGCCTGTGGGGTGAATAGGCACGCATGTGTGCACGCCTGTGGGGTTAAACAGTCACACCTTGGAGGAAAAGCTGACGGGTGCCAAACTTATCTTTTTTGGAGATTTTTAATGTGTTTATGTTTGAGATGGTTGATCGAGAACTGGATTATGTGATTGCAGGTGATCATTTTGGATGATGTCGGTTCACTGGAGAGAGAGATATTGGTCATAGCTCAGGGAGGTTGTGGCCATTGAGGAGCCGACGGTTCATGACACTTTGGCAGCTTGTGAGTTGTTGAAGTTCTTTGAGTGCCCGTTGATACAAGGCCCAGGAGTAACTCCTACAGTTCTTGATCCGGATGTGGAGTCGCCAATCTGTTGTGCCTCTTTTGTCACCTGAATGAGAAAAATAGAGGTGCTTACAATCTTAGTTGGGTTAGCTAAGCAAGACAGCAGTGAAGGAAAGGGTTAGAAAAATAAACATAAAAGACTAAGCTAAGAATTAAACTAAGAAAGGAAAGAACAACTAAACTATTGAGCATAAGGACATAACAACAAGAAACAAACAAGACCCATGTCACCAATGGAAAAGATTGTATTAGTGAAAATAAAACACCGAGAAGAAAGAGGAATTTGGGTCCCTTCTTCCTCCAAGGGAGGGCTCTTGGACCCCCACAATTGAGCTCTTCTTACAACTTTGAAACTTGAAAGAAATGGTGAAAGAATCCCAAGCTAACCCACTCAAAAGGTGATGTGGATTACCCAAATGAAATGGTGCTAGTATGCTCTTGATAAGAAAAGAAGATTCACCAAGAGAATAGCAGTAGCATAACCTTGCAAATGAATTCCTTGAAAAAATGTAGTGTACCCATGGCCTTGCTTTATAGCACCACTTTGAGGTATTGTGCAACCAGATTTTAGTGTGAAAAGGGATTGTTTAGGGCACCTTTAGGTCTTTGACCAGCCACCCAGCCGGATCCATCCAAGATTTGGGTGTCAAATCGACTTGGAAGCTGAACCAGAAGTGGGTGGGAGGCCAACCAACATCATAAATGCGTCGTTCTCAGGTGTGTGTGGCTTTTAGTGCCCACAGTCATGCATCGTGCACATGTGCACTTTTCTTGCATTTATGGATGGCGCATGTGTGCACGCGCCTTGTGTAGTCATAGCGCATCTTGATTTTGTAACTAGTTGTATAGTTTTGGACCTTTTGGAAATGATTTTTTGGTAATTTTGGTCCATGGGTGGACTCATAGCTATTTGAAGATGTTGGATTCTTGTAATCGTTTGCGGATGAAATTTCAGTGATAACAATCTGCCATAGAGCTGACTAGGGTTCTTGTCTGAGTAGATGTTGAGCTACTAGTAACAGTACTATGAAGACTCTAGTGGTTATGGCTATTCTGACTGCTAAGTATCGTTGGGACAATAGGAGGATTAACATTACTTACTTCAGTAGTCCACGCAGTTCCTGAGGTTTCTAGCTCGCTTTGGCGCAGTTCTTCAGCTTCCCCTTCTTCTATTCTGGTGGGCTTTGGATGCTCTTTGTCGGTTAGATGTACCTCTTCTCCACTATAGAAACCCTCTTCTTCGTAGTTTTTCTTAAACAAGTTCTCAAGGTGAACTCCTCGGAATACTTTCCCACTGCATGTATGTCCTGCTTCTATGTCATTGTCGTTGTCTAAGATCTTGAACATTATCCTTTTCAGGTCTGACCAGTCTACTGTATCTTCAAGATGTGGTTTTCATGCAAGAGCATCTTGATTCTTAGCTTCAGGAAGTGCAAAAATTTTCCTCTGGGTTCTTTGAAAAAGTATCTCTCAGCTTGGCTATACTATTATGTTCTGTCAATAGCAAACTCGATGATATACCCTCCAATGGTACTATCAAAACAGTGATCTACTACCCTGGATACAGTGTTGTCGACTCTCTTGACCTTCTGGATACAGCATTTTCGACTCTCTTGACCTTCTGGATCAATGCTTGTGTCCAAACCACAGGAGGTCTAGATCTTATTTCAAATTGTCTGTCAGCTAACCTAGCCAACCACTCGTGTAGCTCCTGATGGATTCCTCCAAAGAAGATCTCGTGAATGTCAATGAAGATGTATCTTTGTAGCCAATCTTCAGTAGTCAGTTTAGGGTTCTTGTTCTGGGCTTCAGCGAAGTCCTTCTCTTGATCCTCTATCCACTTCTGGATATCTGTCTTCGATGGGAACCACCTTGACATTCCCTTAAAAAGATTCTTGTCCCGGCAATGGAACCATTTGTTGGCACAGGGGCAAACCCAGGGTTCAGCTCCAAGAGCGCACCAACAAGCCCTAGCTACTAGCCCTTTCAGTAGCACCTGTGAAGCAGATGCAGTCTCACTCGAAGCAGCTATGAGGGGGTTGCAAGAAAGATATGTCTACAACCAGGGGAATATCAAGTGGTTCTTATTACAATAGAAACACAACATGCATCTATCATTCAACTAGCTAGATCTATCCTTCATAGCTATAGATTTGATCTAATACAATAATGCAGATAACAATATAACAACGACAGAACTCAAAGCATTAATCACACACACAACAACAGATGTACGTGGTTCACCCTCTCTCTAGGGATACGTCCACAGAACTGTGATTATGATATATTAAGATAAAGCTTACAGTTCTTGGCCCGCAAATCCTCTCTCTCCTTCTCTCTTTCTCTCTTCCTCTCCCCCTTCCTATGCACCCAGCTATAGGACTTGATCTTCACACCCAGTTGAAGACCTTATAATACCAGAAGGCTCTCTCTCTTAGCACTTCTCTCACCCTTAATACAATATTCTCCTAATGAACAGTAATCAATAACAAGGCTCAACTACAGTACCGACCAGACCTAGGTCCTCTCGACCTCTATTTATACATTATAGTCCCTTAACAACAGCCTTAGGTTGAAACCTAGGTGTCAAAACCCTAATTACCAAAACCCTAGGTGTATAAAACCCTAGGTCAACTTGACCCTCTTTTTATGGGCTTCACCAGCCTATCTTTCCTTCTTCCTCTCGCAATGCTCCAAAGCATCCAATGCTGGATTTTTTCACTTCCTGAGTCATCCTCGGTCCATCTTCCTTGTTGATCTGTCATCCTCGATCTCCTCATCCAACGGCTTTCTTTTCTGCACTTCACTCCATCTTTTTTGTTCTTTTGCTCACTTCGACCCAGTGACAGTCACTGTGTCTCCCACGAAGCTCGCTTTTTCCCTTTTCTTCCTCGTTCTTCGCTTCCTTCCATAACCAAGGGCCAACAAGTCTAAATAATTATGGACATAGTGGTATTCATAGAGACTCCAATCAACTTTATGTTTGGCCTTTGATAGTTCTTCTTCTACTTTTTCCATGGGATAAATGTTAACATAACATTCTTCTATTGCAACTGTAACATCAGTCTTAGGATTATGTAATTTTTATTTAGCGATTACTGAGGTATGCCTCAATTCCTTGATAAGGCTATCTTCCTCATTGTTGAGATCAAATCATGCGTTTTATTCTAATTAGAAATATTTTTCTCTGTACTATGTTCTTCAATTTGATTGCAATTTTTATTTTCTTTATCTTCTTCCTTATCTTGATAAGAATTATCTTCTTCTGAGTTTTTTTCTTTATTCTGATAGGAATCCTCTTCATTAGATTATTTTTCCTTATTCTGACAGAAATCCTCTTTATCTAAGTCTTGTTCCTTACTTTGATAGGATTTCTCTTCTTCTTGTGTTTCATTCTAATAATAATTTTCTAGTTGGACCCATAATTCTTTAGCAGATTTGTAGTGTCACATATTTTCCTTAACTTGGTCTAACAATCCATCTTGGATTGCTTTTAAAGCTATTGTATTGTTTCTCCTAGCTTCCTTTGCAATTTTGGTTTTTCTCTTAGAAGTAGTTAAGTGTCAAGGCTTACTTACTACTGAATCCCAAACTCCAAATCCTCTTGACTTCATATATCTTTTCATATTTTCCCTCCATGATGAATAATTTGTTCCATCAAATAAGGGAGCTTCATTTGTGGAGATAGCAATTTGTCCACCCATTTCTTCTAAATCTACCTTCAGTGTTTAAATTGTGATGAAGGAACCTTGATCTGATACCAATTGTTGAAATGGATACTTCACACTGAGAGGGAGGGGTGAATCAGTGTCACAAAACTTTGGACAATTTTCCACTTTTCACAAACTAACTGAACAACAAATATCTATTTCATTTTCTCAATCAATATATATAAAAGAATAAATTATTTATTTATTTATTTAACTTGAATGAATACATAAGATCAATATTTGAATTTCATCTCCAAACAATTATGAGAGACCCAGCTCTTTGTTACAAGATCCATCTTGTAGTTCTCGGATCCAACTGAGAAATGAGGAATCCAACCCTCATAACAAGTCTTAGCTTGTTGATCTCAAATCCAACTGAGATGTGAGGAATCCAATCCACATATAAGACCCAGCTTGTAAACAGGCACCGACCTTATAGAATGAACCTTCATTCAATCCATTATATATAAATATATATACTTCAACAATTTCAACTACACGCTCCAGATGGGGTGACACACGGCAATGCCTCGCCACCTAGCTCTGCATTGAGCCATAGCATAAATGTTGATGGCCTCCACCTATCCTCTCTGCATTTACGATGGTAGCTAGCCATTACAGCTGCTATACAGAGAAGGGACTCCTCCCTCTCACGAAAGCTCTCGCTCATACCGCACTCAACATGACAGGGTTTATGGATAGCCAGGCGAATCTGTCATTTGGCAATTCGAAACTTCGAGCGCCTGGACAGAGCTGGTTCGCTCTCGTTTTGGACCTCCCCATCGGTTGGGAGATCTGGTGCAACTCTAGTTCCTTATCGTCTTGGCTCACTTTTGTTTCGCTGCATTCTCTCTGCATTGTTATCCACCACTCAGCAACAATGACCAGGAAGCAAGGTAGGCCTCGCTGTGGCTCGGCCTGGTACACCCACAAAGAGCAAAGGCAAAGGAGGAAGAACCTGGAGCATGCTCTGTCGATGGCGACCTCCATTCTCCAGAAGAGGGCACGTGCTGACCAATTAGCTCTGCATGCCATTATTGTTGACACTGGGACAGAGCATAGCAGTCATACCATGGCAATTGAGCCTGGAAGGAGTCTAGAGGGTGGCGCCGCGAACGAGTTTCCAACCTACTATGTTCAAGAAACGTCGTTCGTGGAGGAATTCGTGACCACCCCGAAACCCCAAGCCATGGCGCTAGACTTACAGGATGGTAGCGGTCCTAAAGATGAGACGGCAGAAGAATTCCATATGTGCATCATTGAGGAGATACCATGGATGGGTGACTATAGCCCCACCAGCCATGTTGAGCAGGTAACGATCGAGGACGAGGCTCGGGACAAGACTTGCGCCGAAGGGAGCGTGGACAAGACCAGACCAGGGATGAAGGAGGAAGTGGTCGGTGCAGAACTGACTGAGATCGAGGCCAGAGCTGGGATGAACGTGGAAGTGGGGAATGAAATCTTCGATGACGCAGGTAATCATGACTTGCATGGTCCTTTCCTCCGTGCAGAGCATCTGGCTCTGGTGTTCGAACTCTGAGGCCACATGGAAAACCAGGAGCACAGAGCCCTTCTCATGGGACAGCGTCTGGACTTGCTCCTTGACACGTACTTCTATGCTCCAGCAAAGAGGAAATGTCCATTCTGTGCGCAGCCATTCGCCATCCCAGCCAGGTCCACGTGGCAGACAGGTAAGGGCGACAGGTCACCGGGTATCTAGGTTCTCCTTTGCTAGGTTGTTTTATGTTTAATCATGTTGTTGCTACATGTAAACTTGACCTATGGCCATCTGTCCTGGTTTCCTTCGGCCAGGACAGAGGGCAAAACAGTTTTCCAAACTATGTTGGTTTCCGGTAAAACGGCAGCATTTTTGGTGGCTCAGAACTACATCTCTGTGTATTTTGTCAATGTTTCTCTGATAACTTAATATAGCAGGTTCTACCTTTTTAACTTAAAAATAAAAAACAATTTCAACTCCACCTCTTCTCACCATTCCTTCTTGTTTATATAGTCTTCTAACTTGTGTGAATTTGAATCATTGTGTCATTTGATATTTGAACCATTGTACCTTTTCATTTAAATGATAATATTAATCTTTAATCAATATCATTTTTCCTTTTATCCTTTATTCATAATGCTCATGAATTAACTCTCTTTTAATCATGACTATGTGTCTGTTCTTTTGTCTTCATGAATTGATCACAAACATGGATCGACTCATTATATCGTACTCATGCTTCTGTTGTGTTCTCAGTTCACAAATAGGTCATATTTTGATCTTTTATCAATTCTCTGTATTATTCTAGTGTTAAATCTCTTTTAAATTAAATCTTTATGAGGCACTTCCTTCGAACCATTTACATATGACCATATGTGCAAAACCACAGGCTTATTGATTTAAGCATTGCCTCTTCTTTTATCCTAATTTATTTATTCCATATGACCGCAGGTGGTGACCAGGCACTAATCCAAGCGAGTGCTTGATCACTTATCAAAATCAACGGTCATGTTTTAATCTTCCGATGAGATGGACGACTGTCGGTACTTCGAGACTTTGTCCTTCATGACTTCCAGCCTCTATAATATTTCAAATCTCCTAAAGCAGATTTCTCCGAAGTAGATCGGACGGTCAATATATTATTTGCACGATGAACGATTCTCGTTCACTTCATAATTTCAGCTATTCGTGGCTCCTGAAATCTAGAGTAACAATTCATCTGAAACAATTACCTACCGAATAAGTCATACAGCAGTGGTGACTGCTTATTGTCGGTTAACACCTCTACTTACGCTATCCTTCCACGGTACTTGATCAACGGTTGAGAGTGCTCTCAGATTAGATCAATGGTTAGTGTTAACTTCAGCCTTTGGCGCTTCAGGTGATTTATGATGTTAGAAATTGGTTTCCCCCGAAGTAAATACTCTCAAAGTGACGTAACTTGTTGACGTCACTTATGACTTGGCACTGGCCAAGTGGCTACCACGTGTCACTTAGATTCATGACTTACACGTACCTAAAATGCCAATTTCATCTTGACACTTGTCATCATCTGATTGTGCCACATGTCCTTGCTGACGTAGTCTATTGATGTAGATCTCCTGTTGTGGCACATATCCTCCTCCTGGATCTGACGACTGTGATCAGTTATAGATCAATGGCCTAGATTCATTTCGGCCTTCAGAAATTTGGGTTATCCATTCGCAATTCTCAATTCTCCCAAAGTGAGATTCCCCGAATAAAACTCAAGCAACTTGACTTCATCTAACAGTCCATTTTTTACGCAAAAAGCCTAACATGATCCAATGGTTGTTGATATTTCAGCTATTTCGGGATCTCGTGGATTCTTGATCAATGGATGTGATTAATTATAGATCAATGGTCTAGATTCATTTCGGCATTTGGGACTTTGGGTTATACGCTCCCATTTCCCAAATCTCCCAAAGTAAGTTTCGTCGATTAAACCTCGATCATCTTTACATCATCTGATGATCCATTTTTAACCAATCCAACGGTCGAGAATTCTTTCGAAGTAGATAAACGATCAAGGATGATTGTGGGGTCCCAACTTGCACAACGTTTAAAAATATGGTCAAGTTCTGCAATGGATACTTCTCGTTGGTAGTAGAATTGATTCCAACCGTAGATCTATTGGTGGGTGACAATTGACGGTCTAGACTAATTGTGGGATTGGAATTAACACATTGTTTAATTCTCCCTTCACGCTTTGCAATCAATCCTTGCCATTAATCTGGCGCTTGCGTATCCAACGGTCATGACTTGATCTGATCATTGACAAGTCCTCCAATGGATTGAACGAAATTTCTATGGTCCTTCTCTTGTAACTCCTAGATCTGAAGGTTGAGATATAATTCTTCCAAGCTTTGACTTCACCTCGATCTAACGATCTTTCTTCTGATATGTTCATTGTTATTTGTCCTGAGCTTTAGAGTGGATTCATCTACACCTCGCGTTATGTCTTTATGTGCGACTACTCCTTAAAACTATCTCAATGAGTGGGATTCTTTCTTGAATCCTTTGGAGTTTTCCTGTGGGGATTTCGATCTCGATGGCATTTATACAATGCGCTCTTCCTTATGAGATTTGATTATTGTGCTTGCTTCTGAGCTTGAATCTCTGCATATTGTTTGACATTTTCATTCTCTGCTAATTGTTATAGTGTTGACATCAATGACAAATCATCATAACAACTTATCATCACATCACAATGACATCAATTGTTGACATCAATGACAACATATTAAAGACAATATCTCCAACACTTGGTTCTGATTCAAGAGACGAAGGAAAGATCACAACGGTTGGAGTACAAGGTAAAGATTCCATTCATGCTATTTCAAATTCCAATAATGAATCTCATGATGATGAAAGAAAGAGGAATGAATTATTTCATATAAGAGGTGCATCTAAACACACTAAGATAGATACATTGTTTGATTAGGGTTCCCAAGTAAACTTGATATCTGAAGCACTTGTCAAAAAGATGGGTCTTGAAACTAAACCACATCCAAAGCCTTATCCTCTTGGTTGGGTGTGTGATAAAGCAAAGCTTAACATCACCAATTAATGTAGGGTTAGACTTGCTATTGCTTCAAAGTTGATTGATGAAGTGGATTTGGATGTCGTATCACTTGATATATGTGGCATAGTGTTGGGCAGTCCTTATCTTTATGATAGAAAAGCATTCTTCTTTATTCATGAGAAAAAATATCACCTTACTAAGGGGGGAGTGGAATATATTGTTAGATCCCATAGCATGAGGGTAAACACAACACTTGTTAGTGCAAGACAAATGAAGAGACTTATAAACACTAATAAGTGATATGTACTCATGATCGTAAAGGATAAAGATGTCGGAACATCCGACGCTTTCCAAGGATGTGATCCTTCTCATAAGAAAGAATTAATTGATATTGTTTCTAAGTATGATGATATTTTCCAAGAACCAAATGGATTACCTCTTAAGAGGGAAATCCAACATGAAATACATTTTCAGCAGGATTCTCCTCTTCCTAATGTGAGCATGTACAGGATGTCAGTTGTAGAGATGACATAGATCAAGAATTAAGTACAAGGCTTATTGGATCAAGGGGTCATCAAGCCTAGCTCATCTCCATGTGGTTCTTCGATCGTGATGGTGCCAAAGAAGGATGGAACATGGAGAATATGTGTCGATTACCAGGCCTTAAATAAAATCATAGTGAAAAATTGATACCCTCTTCCTCGTATAGATTATTTACTTGATCAGTTAAAGAATGATGTTTATTTCACTAAGTTGGATTTGTGCAATGGATACCATCTGATCAGGGTTGCAGAATAGGATGCATGGAAGATTGTCTTTAAAACCAAACAAGGATTGTTTGAGTGGTTAGTTATGTCATTTGGGCTTTGTAATGCTCTGGAAACCTTCATGCATGTGATGAATGATGTATTCATGCCATTTCTAGATGATTTTGTAATTGTATATTTAGACGACATTCTTATATTTAGCGGGACTTGGGATGAACATGTAAGGCATGTAGAGAAAGTATTGGATAATTTTCAAAGGGAGAAGTTGTATGTAAAATTGTCCAAATGTGAATTTGGTAAGACTGCACTTGTGTACTTAGGTCATATTGTAGGAGGAGGACAATTGAAAATTGATCCTTCTAAGATTGATGTAATTGTAAATTGGCTTGATCCCAAAAGTGTAACTGAAATATGAAGCTTCTTAGGTGCAGTCCAGTATTGGGGGAGATTCATTTCAAACTTCTCCTTTATAGTAGCTCCTTTGCATGCCTTAACCAGTGTGAAGAACACTTTTTAGTGGGGAGGA
Organism: Picea engelmannii; assembly: GCA_009831015.1. Lineage (NCBI taxonomy): Eukaryota > Viridiplantae > Streptophyta > Pinopsida > Pinales > Pinaceae > Picea > Picea engelmannii. The sequence goes on along the minus strand of ML780019.1, from coordinate 299,899 downwards.
AAGCAACAAAAATATTTCGACACTTTGAAGGAAAAGATCAGTACTGCACCAGTATTAGCATTGTTGAATCTTCAACATCCCTTCAAGATCGAGACAGATGCAAGTGGATACGCCATGGGTGCAGTATTGATGCAATATTGTAATCCTATATGTTACTACTTTGAAACCTTTAGCCAAACTGTTATTAACTATCCTACATATGATAAAGACTTGTATGTATTAGTTCAAAGCGTAAATAAATGGAAGCATTACTTGTTAGGGAAGGAAACAATCATACATAAAGATCATCAACCCTTACAGTATCTCCAAGCACAGACCAAACTGCAACAATCTCAACATTATATATGGATGGGTTTCCTACAACAATTTCATTTGGTAATCAAGTACAAAAAGGGTAAGAGTAACAAGGTAGCTGATATGCTTTCTAGATCTCCTATTGTTGCTTATATTATTTTGAAGAATGCTTCTTTGTCTCATGATAGCTATGTGGAACAATATGCCATTGATGAATATTTTAAATAAGTATATGAGAAGCTAACCCATGGTGAACAGGTAGAGAACTATTGTATGCAGGGAAAACTATTCTACCACCTTGGAAAGCTATGTATTCCTACAAGTAAACGAGTTCATGTAATATGAGAAGCTCACACTTCTCTTGTGTATGGGCATTTTGGGGTAGGAAAAACTATGGCTCATATGCAGAGGTTTTGTTACTGGCCTCAGATGAACACAATTGTAACTAAATATGTAAAGGGGTGTGTGATGTGTTCTACTTGTAAGCCCACTAATAGAAAACCGGGGCTATACTCACCACTGCATGTTCCATCCCATCCATGGGAAAGTATCTCCATGGATTTTGTAGGGGGTTTACCAATGTCGAAAAGGGGTCATGACTATGTGTATGTTGTAGTGGATAGGTTCAGCAAGATGTGTGTATTAATGCCATGTAAAAAGCAGATCATTGTTGAGCAGCCTGCTAATCTCTTCTTTCAGTATGTTTGGGTTCACTTTGGGTTACCCACGTCCATTATCTTGGATTGAGATACTTGATTCCTTAGGGATTTTTGGACAAGTTTGTGGAGAATGATGGACACCAAGTTGAAGAGGAGCACCATTATCCATCCACAGACTGATGGATAGACATAGGTTGTTAACCGAACAATGGTACTTTTGCTTCGAGGCTACTCCAGCAACCATACCAAGTTATGGGATGAACAGATACCCTATGTACAGCATGCTTACAACTGATCCTTACATTCCTTCACTCAGTGTTCGCCTTTTGAGACATGTTTTGGGTATTTACCTAAGGTTCTTTTGGACTTGATGTATGGGAGAGATGTTGATTCAAATGAAGAAAGAAATGAAGACAGATCCCACAAGTTCATCCAAATCATCCAGCAAGTACATCAAGCAGTCAGGGAACAGTTGGAGAAAAGTCAAGCACAGTATAAAGCTCAGCATGACAAACACAGGGTTGATCATCAGTTTCAGGTTGGAGACCAGGTATGGCTTCACATCAGCAAGGAAATATTGAAGGGTGAAGGAAAGAAACTCAATCCCATCCATTATGTACCCTTCACTATTTTGGAGAAAAGTGGTAGCAATGCTTTTTTTCTAGATCTTCCACCTTATATGCAGATCTACTCATTTGTAAATGTGGAGAACTTGAAACTTTTTTATCCTCCCATGATCATGGATCAGGGTGAGGAAGTTCCAATACCTTCAGTTGATGATTTTTCTCCTGAGTACTTGGATGAGTTAAAGGAAGTTATCATCCTAGACAGAAGGACAAGGACTTCACGCAAGGGTGATGTTGATTATCTTTGAGTAGGCTTAAAGGGAACACATCCAAGCAAGGCAAAGTGGATTGAGAAGGACAATGTGAGGGAACTCTTCCCTCACTTATCTGTTGATTGATGAAATATTTTGGTGCTTCAAAAAACTCTCAGTGGGAAGGCATGATCCAAAAAGGATCCAGAGAAGACTAAGGACAACTCAGAATTCGTAGAAGCAACTCAGGAAGCTCAGAATGGCCTCAACAGGTAGAGAAAGGGAAAAAAATTCAAATTCCTCAAAACTTGGTGAAATTGGAATAATCGTGAAGATCGCATTGCAATCTTTCCAACGGCGTAAACGACGCATCAAACGGAGTTACGGATCAAAAGATATTTGTGGTCAAAGTTTTGGTTAACCTAACCTAGTTAGCATCCATATTGTTGACATTAGTACAAATGATGTCAGCATTTGTATAGTGTACCTGACACACACAGAGGGTGACACATGTCATGATGTCATCATCATGGTGACGTGCAGCACCAAAGGCTGCCATGTGTCACTCATTTTCGGCATTTTTGGGTCAACATGTGGACCAATGAGGAAGTGCCATGTGGCAGACTGTATGTGACGTGGAAAGTTGACTATGCAAATGGATGGCGTGAACCAATGGTTGGCTTCCACATGGTAGTGGGAAAATTCCCAATGAGGGCCCGAAACCAGATTTTCAAAAATAAAAATAAAAAGGCCCACCAAATATGGCGGAGTCTCGCCAAATCTGGTGGCCAAACTACAACTCCGACAAATTTAAACAGCAACTCCAAACTTGGTGACGGGTCCAAATTCATATGTATTGTTATAACTCTAAGCCCAAAAGAGGAGGCATGTGGGCTTGACCCCAGGGCCTCCCCCTATCCAAATGCCTTATAATAGCATGTGCAAAACGTTAGGCCAACGAGCTATGTTGATCAATCCACCCAGCATTTAATTTAAATGTTAAAGTTTACCCACGGATAGGAGAGGGAGCTCGACGGTACATCCAGGCATGATTTTATATACAAAGTGCAAGGAATTAATTGCAGGTTGCAGGCACGAAAATCGAGATGATATTTCTCAAGGGCTTGGGAGTGCCAGAGTCGGATTGAGGCATGGAGACAGTCATTTTTGGGTAATTCAACACCACGAATTCAATGGTGTTGTTTGTTTTCTAATCTGAGCAAATATTTTGTAGCTTAATTCTAGAATGAGGTATACTTATGTATTTTTCCAAATTCTTTTGTTGACTTAATAAAAAGGCCTACCCATTTGAGAGCAGGACCCGGAGACGTAGTCCACCAAGGACGAACTCCGTTATCAATTTTTTGTGTTCAAATTTGATGCTTATGTCTCTTCATTATTGAGTTTTTCCTTCTTTATGGTGCACTTTAATTTATGCTCATTTAATACAATTCTTTATAAGTCACTTCGAGGAAAAGATCCTGGATCAAATAATAACCATCCTTATTCAACTTTAGACCCTACTACCCTATTTTTTCCTAATACTTGGGCACACGCTACCCCACCATAGGTGAATTATGTGGCATCATATCCTCAATGTTCAATTTTGTTTACTTTGGAATAGAGCCTAGGGAAACCCACCAGACACTTCCACCCTCATTTGTAGAAATTTGAGGCTTTTTCAATAGCTTACTCATTTAAGAGCTCAACATATCACTTGTGGGAATTGAACCTAGGTGATGGGAAACACCCCTCAGCACAAACCACTCGTGCTAAACCCAAATGAATATATCCTCAATGTTAAATTGCTTCTAAGAAAGATCCTTTATACTCATGTTTTCCTTCTTACGACATGGTTCCAACAATTGATCAGGTGGTTTATCCAATGGAGGCATGGGAGCCCTTGCTTTCCCTTATTGGCTCGAGGGATTGTGATTTTCCTCAAGTCCAATCTCACTGTTTGTAGTTCCTCAAGCCTTGGTATGTGTGAGTCTTTGTTGATAGACTTTACCAACTCTCATAAGAATCTCCATCATTATATGGAATATGTCAGTTCACTTCGCCCATTTGGGTCACCAATCCTCCTAGTTCACACAACTTCTTAGAAGTTGAATTGCCTTTGGATGAGGCTATCCTTAAATCCATGACTACGATTGATAGATCATGGGAAGATATACATCATCAATTATTTTTTCTTCCCAAAATGGAGACTTCATAGGTTGACTACCAAAGAAATCCTTCGCTTTAGCCTAACAATGGGTTCTAATTGAAGAAGTATTATGTGTAAGCCGCAAGGTTGTGCAGTGTTTTGTACCATATTATACTTTTGATATTTTGTTGTCAAGTTTTGTATTCTTGAGCATGAGTTGTTATTAGAGGTTTATATTTCATTTATTAACATCTTGACTAGTGTTTTTGATTGTGTATACAAGAAATTGTAAACATTTTTATTTGGTATTTTTTTGGTCCAAATTGATCCACTAATAGGTAATGGAATCATAACTAGAATATAGGTTAGGTTTTCCACCTTTCATTATGCATTATTGGTTTCTTGTTCCTTTTTTTCCTTAGGATCGACCCCATCGAGTTGCAATGCTACACCTTCCTTGTTGCTTAAAAGTGTCATAATTTGTGTTGTAGAGCCTATCAATCATGGGTGCCCTAGTTAGAGCCTCATTTTCCATTTTCTTGCCCATGCTGAAGTTTTACATAGGCTCAAGAGCCCTCTTAGCCTCGCTGTGACTTTGCATCAAAGTTGTATGATTTCTTCTCAATCTATTTTTGGCCATTTCCCATGGGGCTCCCATTTTTTATGTTTCAAGTTGTACGATTGAATCACATACTGTTGCTTGTGCTTTTGATCCTAATGCCCATTACAATTCTCCATTTGTCACTTACTACTAACACATTCTCTTCAGCCACTTGCCTTTGCACCCTAGATCCCTTATCCCTAGAGGAAACATCTCGATGAGTGTCCATATCCTGCACATCCTTCCTGCATCTTACATAAGTATGTTTTGTGTGTTGGGAACTAGTTTATTTTCTTTGTGACACTCCTTTCATCCATTGTATTATAGCATTCTTTTATTCTTTTTTGGGCTTTAATAACATGAAAAGGACTCAAAAAATCAAATATTTCAAAAAGAAATAGGGTGGAAAGAATTAAGATCTTTGTTTTGATGGAAGTGGTCCTGAGTTAAGTTACCCTTGAACAAAGCACCGGTTTTGAGTTTTCTACTTGACAAGTTGGGGTTTATTGTTTCCTTAGGAAGACAAACCTTGATTTTTTTAGTTTTTTACTCCTCTAGTTGGTTACTCTTCCAATAAGTATTGAGAGTTTGTTAATGCCTCCTATGTCACATATTTATATCATTCTTCCACTTTGCATCAAATTTTTCCCAAGTCATTGTTGTGTCATGCATATGTTCAAGGGTTTTTGTTAGCATGTGTCACCTATTCCTTAGAATTTTTGACTATCCATGTCAACCTTCCCTGTTGTCAAGTTCTTCTCAAGTACATTAGTATCTATGTTCTTTTGATGCTAGTGCAGAAGGTCCCCATCAACTTCTCATTGGCAGGTCATCTCTTATCAACTACGACACACTATTCCAAGAGATTGACCTAGAGTGATCTGTAAATTGTTGTGGATATTCCACTGGAACAGTTCGTCAAAACAGATCTAATAAAATACTAAAAATATTTACTATTAAGATTATTTTTCCTTTAGATCTACAAAATATTTAGTTAATGATTTTTTGCATATGCATGAAATAGATAAAATGCAAAAAAATACAGAATAGTAAAATATAGTCACACCATCCACAAATAAACACAAGATATGACCTAGGAAACCCAATACCGGAGAAAACCCATCTAGAAGGTGAGGTTGCTCTCTTCTTTCTTTTCTCTGGTATAGAAAATGATGTAAGTACACAGAAAGAGGTACTATTTGTGGAGTTGCATTTGACCTATGGCATGTATGGCTGCTACAAAATCTCTCCTTCTCTATTATGCTCATAGAATACCACTCTCAAATATTTTGCTCAATTATGGAACAAGATACAATGCAAAATAATGGAACCCCTTCTCCTCTTAGTAGTTTGGTATTTAACATAGTCTGATGGCCATCTAGGGGTATGTTTTTTACTTCCTCAACCCTCAATTTTGATAGGGTTTTGGACCTTCTAGAATATTCTTGAAATTATATGCGTGGCTAGCCCCATATGCGTGAGTAACAGTGGCTGGCGTGGCATCCTCTCATACCATGGTGGTCAACATGGTAGGTCAACTTGCAGGAGGCATAACTTTTGTGTACGAGCTTTGATTGACACGATTTTTGCATCGTTGGAAAGGTATTGATGTGTAGAATAGAATCACGGGATTGTAGCAATGCTAGAAAATTTTTAACCCCAAAAAATGTTGTTTGATGCCTCAAAATGGCCTCGGAAGGTTCCAAGCCCCAATTTTCCAAACTGGGACCTGCCACTAAAATGGCCTTGCAAGCTAATTCCTCCAATTTCTCCCACTCTAAAAGCATTGAGATAGATGACAATTAATATAATGATCCAATCTGGATCATAGAGTCAATAGCACCCTAGCACTATTTTCATCATTGTTAGGTTACCTTGTACTCTGTTACCTCCCCCCCCCCGGGCTAAGGGTAACTAAGGAGATCGTGTCTTGAGGCCCACAGGTAGTAGACATGGAGTGTTGAGAGTCATATTGAGCAATAGAGCCCAGAGGGTCCCTCCTATTCATGTTGATCACTACTCATCACCAGTGAAAGAGCAACATCCACGACATCGGCTTGGTCCCAGAAGACAGCAGGTCTTGCTTCATAAGGTAACAACTCTAGTATCATGGTAAGTGTCACTTTAATCTTTGAAGCATTTGAAAATATTGCAAAGAATGTTTTCTTGATTATGGAATGTTTGCTTGGAAATTACACCTTTTTCCTTATTTCACCTTGGTGATTGTCATTGTGTCCTAGCAAGTTTGTCATCCATAATAAAAGGGTTGCTACTGGGTAGCTCCTTGAAGAGTCATCATGCCATTCCCATCCATACTCACTGAGGGGCTCCATAAATGGCATCCTTTTATACCATATTTTTCTTACTTTTAACCCCTTTATGCTTACCTCGACCTTGTATCAATCCATTATTGTGCACAATTTAGACTTAATGTGTTTCCATTACATTTCTTTAGTACTTTACATGAATTTATGATTAAACATTAGAAAAAGATCATATTTGCATTTATATTTGAGTTAGTTTAAAAAGACAATGTGCCAGACAAGTTGTTGTGCAGATTGTGATATCGTCATAGGATGTGTTTTGGTTCCCACTGTTGCAACTCTGGCTTGACAACTGCTATAACTCAGAAGTGTTGCAACTCTGGCTCGACAACTTCTGCAACTTTGAAGTGTTGTTACTTTGGCTCGACAATCGTTGCAACTCTGGAGTGTTGCAACACAGTTGTTGCAAATCCTTGCAACAGTTGTTGCAACTCGCCATGAAACTATTCTGCATTGCAACTCGTTGTTGCAACTCCTTACAACAGTTGTTGCAACTCGTCAGGAAACTATTTTGCATTGCAACTCATCCAAAGAAATATGTTACAATTGGAACCTTGAGCCATCGGAACTACGAGCCAACACCAAAACTATGAGCCATTGGAACCATAAGCCATGTTGTTACTGCTCTACATGACAATTATGGATCCATACAACAATAATATCAATCCATGCAAATTAAATATATGGAGATAATTTTGTGATTCTAAGACAAAATATTAGTTTGATTGGTTAACCAAGAATCTTGGAATTCTTGGGAAAAAGATCTTGGAGTTATTAATTATTTGTTAATTGTTAGCAAAAGATCTTGGAGTTATCTATTATTTGCTAATTGTTAGCAAAAGATCTTGGAGTTATTCATTAATTTCTAATTGTTAGATGGAAACTATTCATTATTTAGGAAATTGTTGTAACCACTGTGGATTTATTAAATCCATAAGTGGGTTTATTTAGAGAGCACTCTTATTTCTAGTTTCCATTAAATTTATGTATAAAAGAGAGCACTCTCTCCATTATTCGGGGAGGACTCTTAGAGAATTGTTCGAATGACAATGAAATAATTCATTGAGTTTTTATTTCAATTGTAGTTTAATAATTTCCATAGTGTGTGATTTAATTAATTTGATTTATTTTCTTTGCATATTTGTAATATATTGATTTCTTTTGATTAGCTTAATTAATTTAATTGATTTATATTGATACAGAATGTTGTGTAGCTTAGATGGCTTCTTTGATTTCTTGGTGCATAATTTAATTATGTATTCGCATAGGATTTATTTTATTTTATTTCGTAACTAGTTTCTTGATTTAATTTGTTCATGTAATTAGATTACTCATGCGAGATTGTGTTTATATATATTTATACAATTAATTATTCACGTTCGATTTCATTTGTTTATAAATGCATTTCAGATTGGGTTGCATTCTTTTATGCCATTGAATAATTGTGCTTAATGCAATGACTATATTTGTTGGTTTGAGTAATTACATGGATCATCTTGTCAAGGATTAGGCTATGATTTTGAAGACTTAGTTAATTTATTTTCCAGCGAGTGGTTAATAAAATTCCTTTCAGCGTGTGGGGTTTATTTTCAACAAGTGTGGTGTTCTATTTCAACTCTGCAAGAGTAATTTAGGATTTCAATTCTGCAATTGATCTTACTGCACATATTTGGGGTTGCTTCGAGAGACAATTGAATCATACTCCTGATACCTGCAGCTTGTGTTTTTCTTTTCAAGTAAGTGTGTGTTCCTAGAATTATATTGTTTGGGTTATTTCGGGAGACAATTGATTCATACTCCTGATACCTACAGCTCGTGTGTTTCATTTCCAACATGTTTGTTTCCTTTTCAGAGTGTGTGACATTTACTTTCCTTCAAGTGTGATATTTTTCTTTTTTGCAAATGTGTGAATTTTATTTCCTGCAAATAGCTTTAGAACCTTGCCAAGTTTGTGAACTTTCCATACTCTCCTTGCAAAGTTAATCATTGAAACTATGACTACAACACATAGAAAGAATATGTGTTCCTTCATATACAATGCACAACAGTTCGCAAGTTCCATACAAGCCCTGGATTGATAATTAAATGTAGAGTCTTTCTAACTATCTTCTTGAGAAATTAAGGAGGTGATTAAAAAGACCCGACACTTACCACCTTATCCTACCTACCTCTGCCTCCTCGTCTTCTGGGCTTCTGGGTTCATTGACCCAAGAAGGGATTGTACCTCATTTCATGGAAAGAAGGGGCCAAAGGTCTAGAGGTGTTGTAGCTAGAAAAAGATAAAAGCCAATATTGTCCTTCTATATGATCACCCTCAGGTCCTAGGAACAATAAAATGCTTCTCCAAAAAATGAAGGACCTGCAAAATAAATCACATAATCAATAAATGTCCCACTTCTTTAGGAAATACATCTTACAGTGTCCCTTACTTTCCATTGCATATGGCACTTTGTGTGTTTATAGCTTCAAGTGGCACTGTGATACTCTTTACTTTCCATTGCACATAGTACTCAATGTTTTGGACCATAATTAATTAATGGCAATAAAGGGCTTGGAAAAATGTTGCATTGCAGATGAAGGGAAACACACCCTCTACAAAGGCACCCATAGATAAGACATTACGAACCCTTGTATGTCAAGAACCCCATGCTTAGAATTCTTGCCCCAATCCACCTCATATTCATTACATGGCTTAGATAGGTTATCCTTGGGAAATATTCCTTGACTTGGGGATTGGCTAACCCAATAGGGAACCTTGACACCCCTCCCATACCTAAATTTGACAAATTTTATAAGGTCTTTGAGCATGTGTTTAATTTGAAAAGGGAGGTTTGATGCACATGTTTGGGTGGTTTTATTATTAAATGTGGCTTACTTGGAACGATTCATATGACCTGTGGACCCTTGGAGGGCATACTTGTTTGTCTTTGCATGACTTTTCCCAAAGGATGGATGTTATACCCCACGTCTAGGGCACCATTGATGATGAGCATTGTGCATGGAAGATAAAGTATGTTTCCTTTGGAGGCATATTGGCATGGTTAGAGGATGGGATTCCACCTTCTACACTTTAGCATTATCTTTTGGAGGCCTAGACGTCACCCTCTTAGCCCATGATGTCACCTAAGGGCCAGGGTTTGATGGATCTCTTGATGGACTGATGGAGGAGGCATGTAGCATGGAACCCGACACTTGAGAGAGGGACATATGGCCTTTATAGGTCCAAAGTTGCACCTTTTCATCCTTTAGGTCTCTCTCATGAGCCTAGTGTCACCCTACTAGGGCATGACATCACCCTCTTTAGGGTTTTATTTTATGTAAAATTTATTTTTGTAAATTGAAAGGGAAAATTGAAGAAGTCAACCCTCTTGTGTAAAGACGTGAATTATAATTAGAGTCTTTTGGTGGCTAGGGTTTCCATATAAATATGGCTATCCAAGACTCATTTTATCATTATAACTTTCTCACACAAGTGAGAGACAAATCTGAAATTGTTTCCCTATTTGGCTTTCTCTCTCTTCTGCACTCATTCGATTTGCTTTGGAGGATCATTTGTGGATGGACTTTGCTGATTTTTGGATGGAATTTATACAATTAGGGTTTATTCTTGTCATATCTTGGTGAAGTAAGTAAATTTTAGCAATTTCATTTCATGTCATTGAATGTTAATGGTAAATTTTACTTCTTAATATTGAAGATTTTGCTTGCTAAAACCCTAAGGGAGGAGCATAAGTGTTTCCTCATCTCACAAGGTTAATTTCATCCATAATTTGTGAAGCAAATCCTACCTAGGTTTAAGCTCATAAAGACCTAAAGTGCTATCACTTTAGGAGTTTGATTCTAGACTCTTGGTTGTAACTTAATTCAACTTAAGAAGAGAGAAAAGGTTGTTAGAGCCCAAAAGTACTTGCACTCTAGCAATCCTTCTCTTTAAGGCTTGAAATCTAAATCCCTAATGTGCTAGCACCTTATATTTCAAACCTTACCTCTTAGATATTGCTCTATCATCTCCAAACATATTATATTGTTGTTGTAAAAGACTCCATAGCCCTAAGGCACTAATCATTTGAGATCTCTTGTGGTGAAAGTGATCAACAAACTCTCAATTTTCATTCTCTCGATATTTTTACAACTTTGCTAACTATAACTTGAGCTAACTTACTAATTTACTTGTTTTTTTTGCAAAAGTTTGCTACATCCATACTAACATACATTAATTTGTTGCATACATACCGTTAATAGTGGCTTAACATACCCAGAAATTGCATCTAATGATTAGACAATGTCCAATGGAATAAATGCTAAATTTTCATGATAAATTGTTACAGTTCTGAAGTATAATTTTTTATGATGTTACAATTTTAGTATTGTTGTTGTACCATCGTTAACTGCTACAATTTTACAACAGCCATAGTATCTTTCATTGTCTAGTGTCTTTAAGAGGTTTTACTTGCATACTTTTACTTGGAAAGATTCATATACATGCTATAAGTGTTCTTGTTCTGGACAAGTACTTGAATCATCTGATTACCTCTTATTTCCTTGATCTAGAATTTGACTTAGGTTATAAAGAGAGAGGGCGGTAGGCTTGGCTATCAAACTTGCTACTTTGATCCCTTAAGGTCACCGGGGAAGCCTCCCTTGTGGTGGACCTCCTCCATCACTAAAATGAGGGGATTTCTTACTAAGGTGACAGTGGTAGGATTTCCTATAGTTATGCAAGATTTAGTGATCATGTGTTGGGATTTGCACAACTACAAATCCTGCAATAATACACTCAACAAATGACATTTCATCAATGGACACTCACTGAGTGGTTCCACATGTGTTCAACATCAATACCTCTATTCACATATTTGGATTCATGTTGTACCTTGGTTTCCATTTTCATCATTGGTGGAATTCATTGCCTCTATCAGCAACTTTCATTAGCAATTGTTTCTTAGAGGGTCTCTTCCATGTGTTATTTCCATCCATTACATGTGAGAGATTTACTTGGTGGTGTTTTATTCCAGCCTTTGTCCAAGACCTTTAATCATGTTCCTTCTATTCACTCGTGTTGGATGATGAGGGATTCCTCAATGCCCTCCTTCTAGCGGATCTCTTCCCATCAATACCAAATCATTTTCTCTGTGATCAAGATCTAGAGATTTTATAGTACCTTAGGGCCGGCAGTCGTCGATGATAGGTTCCCTCACTATCCACATTATGAATACTTCAATGTCTCATCATCGACAGATTCTACAAGTGTTCGACGATGACACATCTATTCACACTTGCTAGAATGTATTACGTACCTTGACGCTCATTACCATTATCGATGGGTTGTCTCGTGTTTGTTAACGGTATACATTAATAACTAGTAATCAAACAATTTCTACCATATTTGACATCAACTCATTTATTTGTATGGATATATTCATATCATCAATGGTTTTGGATTGAAGACCTTGGGTCATTGTAGCATTACCCCTTTATGTTGTTGCTTGAGTTGTGCAATATAGTACCACTTATCCATGTGACATTGGTACTTTTAGAGGATCATATTGTTCATCTCACAATTATAGTCATGTTATTGATATATATTGAGACATAGATCCAGTATGTATTTGTTTGTGGCTATGATCTATTTTGACATGGATCCGCTATTTAACATCCCTAGTTTAAATTCCCACAAATGATAATGTAATTGTATAAATGTGATTTAGGCTAGTGAGCCGATATTCTTTTGCGAAGAGCCCATATTTATTAATATGGTTGAAGGCCAAACTATGTAAATGGTACATTGAAATAATTAATAAAATAATAATCATTGGTTGTGCTACGAGAGGGGTGGAAACAATGGGGGCTATGATTCCATAAAAGAGGGGGCTAAAGGAGTCCTAAAGTAGTCCTGAGTGGCACATGGATGGAGGAATCTAGATGACGATTACAGAAGGTGTAGATTTTGTATTGTTGTTTCATTATAATAAAAATAGAGATCTATCTTCTTTCCCTCCCCCAAACTATAAGTTAGCATTTAATTATCGATCTCTCTTTTTAGTGTTTGGTAAAGGAACTAACTTACCTGATAGTTAGTTAAGGTAGTTATTTCATGTTTATTTATTTTTTCTACAAATAAAGTTTGAGAAAGGTTATTGTTTCTATGTGTGAAGGTTTTCAAGCATGGATTAGAGCAAGGACAATTGGTGTAAGGATAACTCAATGGATCCATCTCCAACCAAGCATCAACACTAGGTAGGTCCTCTTGAAACTAACATGTAGTTACATTTAAGCATTATAGACATACATGGATAGAATTGTATTGTTTTCCAAATCGCTCAATTAATAGTATGCCCTGGCTATATGATTAGTTTTTATCCGCAACAATACCAAAAACCTTGGAGTGAAATAAGTCTTGAAAGTAAGCGAAGAGTACTGAAGTATCTTGCCTTTCATAGATTCCCTAAGACTATGAGGATGAGGAGATATCACATTAGGTTAAATATATTAGAATCACTCCTCTTTTTAGTCACTCGTGTTTCTAGTCCTTTACCTTTTCTATTTCATTATGTATCTTTATTGAATAGTTATCTTCATTTTCTATAGTTCTAAATAAATTTGGAAGTTCATCAATGATCTCCCTTAGGGGGAAAAGAAAAACAAAAAACAAACCAATATTTATCGATAAGGTTGTCTTTAAAAGCATCCTTAAGATTTTCAAAGAAAATCATAAGATCTCCTATGAAAAGGTAGAATGAAGAGTAAACCCTCAAACAACACAACAAAAGGCCACAAATGTAATAAATAATATATAATTAGTAGAATTATTAATCAAAATTTATTTATAACTCATTTACATCAATTATTTGTGACTTCTACATAACTAATATAAAATAATATTGTACTTTCTTACTTCACTCACTAGTTGCTTAAGCTTTTAGTTCTTACTTATTTCTTTTGATATGTTTTTGGAATTGGTGTAGGAACAACTTTTTCACTCCCACGTCACACTTTTTCTCTTGTGTGCTCTTTTTAGTACCATTGACCATTGACATTGAAAATTTAATTGACCTTCTCTATATTGTGTACATGCATGAATTTTAGGTTCATAATTATCTTATTAGGCTTATATGTGACAACTTAAGGATATTGTAGCTCTATTTGAGTCCATACCTTTTATACATGTTTATAGGGAGTTAAACTCTTTATCAAAAGAACCACAAAGGATAGTAAAGGATAGATGGGAGTCAGCGAAAATAAAGGATGTCAATTGTTCATTCTCTTTCAAAGACAAGATTGTTTTCATTACAAAGTTTCTTTATTTTTTTTTATGTTTGGTATTTTCAAATTGCAATTATCTCATGTTTTATTTATGAGTGTGACTTTGTTTTTTGTTTTTTTATGTTGTAGTATTAACAGGTTTTATTCGTGTAGTAACTAAAGGTGATCCTTTTTTGGTTCTTTGTTATGATGTGAAAACATGTAAACACAATTTTTGAATTGCTTCTACATCTATAGTATGGGGGATATAATATTATCTAATGGAAAGTCTATATTTTTAACAAAGGGTTTTTTTTTTACATTTTTTTTGTAAAGTGCAGCATGTACATGAATAATGTAATTTCAATTATTTATATGGATAAAAGTTGTGGTTTTTTTTTGGAAAAAAATGTACGAATTCATAAAAAAAAAATACACATTTTATTAGTCAAAAGCTATAATGTCCTCAATTAGAGGTTGTTCTGTAAATTTATCAATATAATCTCATTATTATTATATCCACGAATAATAATATCCATGAATAATAGTAGTTATTAAGGTGATGTTAATATACTAGCATAATTTGTTTTCCACACAAAAAATGTAATTTTAATTTTTGAATGAAAATTACATATTTTAGGTGCATAAAGCACTTCAACAAAGGAATTCCCCCTAGCCATACTTGTCAATAAATTTCTTAAAAAATACAAACACTAAAAATTGTAAAATGTATCATAGTAGAAACGTTTCCCTTGGACCTCATAAAAACTAAGAGAGGAAAGAAACCTCTCTTATAAGTATAGATTGTTCACTCAAAAATGTTACATCGAGAGAGGAAAAAATGAACGCTTCCATCAAGCAACCCTGGAATTATTAGATACATCTTAAGCCAAATCCAAAAAGAAAGAGATAAACAGAGGCTTTAGAACAACTAGAGAGTGTCCACAGAAACTCCATCTCTAAACTCAATCCAAATCATTTCACTTTCCTAAATATGAAGTCCCATTGATAGTTTGTCAACCATTGTGTTGAGCTCCATGTAAACTAGAACGAACAAAGTTCATTTACTAATAAACATCCAACACAAGAAGGATGGACAACATAAATCTGTAAAGGAAAAATATATAATTGAATAAGATAGAATGAATGATATGATTTAAAGTGACCTACATGGAATTATATACACACATTCACTAGTCACGAGGTTGATTAGACATGACCTTTTGTTAGGTCATGTATTTTAGATAGGATGTGTTTGTTTATTTAATACAAATTATTATTGTTGTTATTATTTTCTTATGTTATTTTATGATATTTATATATTTATGTTTATATTTTAATATATTTTTGTTCATTACATTGCCTTCCCCTTTAGAAAATGCTTTGTCCTCGAATCATATTTATGGAAAGACTTATCTCGTATTTTGGCTTGTAATGTTATTTCACGGTTCTCTATTCTTGTAATTGTAGTGGTTGATGATACAATATTACACGATCTTCCAACCACTAAAAAGAATTGTCTAACTATAAGAGGGTCGAACCACCCTAATTCGATCCTTTGTGGAATATTGCGCTTATAGGATTCCCAATATGAACTTTTAGTATGGGACTCAATTGTATCGACATCAATATTCTTTGGAATATAGGTCGATTATTTTTGTTCAAAGTGGTGTTGAAACATTGATTGCTTAAGGTATCAACACTTGAGATTAGGATGTCGATAAGGAACCCTTATGACATGAATTTTACTTACCATATTTGCAGTGCTATGTTGTTTCACTTTTAAAGTAAGTGTTCTTTGGACACTTGTGTTGCTTTGTTGATCCTTAAAAGTTTATTGGTAGAGATACTTGTAATTTCAATTTTTTGTGCGACATCTAAAAATATCCTTACTTCAATTGGATTTCCATCTTTCTGAGTTGTGACGTTGATTGGATCTATATTGGATCCCTTCTCCACGACTTGGAATTTTACGTCTGAAGACTTCTCTAGCTCAATAGCTTCGGTCATTGTTTCTTTATAGATTGATGCTTCCTTGTTGGTAAATTTCTCTGCCTTCCCCATAGAGACTTATTATCATTCTTAAGCTTCTTAATTTGTGAGTTTTAATTATGATGCCTCAAGCATACAAGTTCTTCATTAATTTTTTACTTTCCGACTTTATTTTGAAGGTCTTAATTCTTTGATGTCTCATCTTTTAACTTTTTTATTTGTTTGAGAAAACTCTAATCAAGGTTCCTTAAGATGGAATTTTATTCATATTTTTCTAATAATTTCTTCTTGAGATCTTGGTTCTCTTGTTCTAACTTCTCAACGCGTTTCTTCTTATCCTTTGACTTCTTGATTTGTGCAAGTAGTCTTTAACTGTGATCTTTTAGGTGAGAAATTTCTTCATCTTTGTCCATTGATTTATTGTCATATTTCTTCTTGAGATCTAATTTTCTTGTTGTAATTTATGATTGAACTATTTTCAACTTTTAATTCCTTGATCTGCGTGATCAACTCCTTATTATGACTTTTCAGGAAATAACCTCTGCTAAACCCTTAAAAAAACTCTCTTTATCATTCTCAAAATGTAATTTTGTATTGTTCTCTTGATAATATTCTTGTTCACGTTGTAAGTACTCTATGATTGCTATATATATATATATATAGATTCCCTTAATAAATATTTTTTTATATAAAATAGGTGTAAGAATTACGAAGGTCCTACTTCTTGAATCCCAATTCGAATATCCAAACTATAAAATACCCTTTTACTAAATTTGAAAGATACTTTTTAAATGATATTTTTCTTAACAATAAATACTCCTTTTTCATTAAGCTTAATTAAGAATTAAATACCCTATAACATTTATAATTTGTTTTCACTGAGAAACTTTGAATATCATTTTCACTTTATAGCTAGCATACCCCAAAGAAGGGGAAAGGAAACACCAAAGTGAATTGGTGTGGTTACATTGTTTAAAGACCATAATATTTTATCTTTTAATTGAAAATGAATACCTCACAAGGCCATCTTAATCCCACGTCTAGCGTATATTTTCAACTATCCTACAACTCCAAATTTGAATTGTCTTGTTGCATGCCCACCTGCAATAATTGCAGATATGCTATTGCATATTTAAAACCTCTTGTAGACAAAGCAAGTCAATTTTGCAGGTCTCTGGAAGGAAATTAAAAAAAAATATTGAAAAATAAATCACATACATTGTTGGTCTGATCCAACTTTGTTCGCAATGAACAATGTTATCTTTGTTCGCAATAAACAATGTTACTATTTTTGTCTGTATGCATATTCAAATGCGACAAATAAACATACCCAACAATCTTATAGACATATTCAGTATATGGGGTAGCTTCGCCACTAAATGTGATAATGCATTACCCTCCAAGCCCAATCTTAGAAAAAGTGAAGTTCCAGATTTAAGCTTATCCTCTCTGGTACCAAATATCAATGCATTGTTTATGACTAGTTTAGAGATATCTTATTATTTTATGAAAGTCCTAAGGAAGTTGATCTTATATTTTAAGTTCATTTCGAATTTAAGAAAGACAAGCATCGGTTACAAAGGACCACCCTTCAAACTTGGGCAGTGGTGGTCAAACCACATCCATTTAACAACTCCAAAACTTCTTCCAAATTTAGGGTCGATTTTCCAAAAATTCTTCAAAATTCTTTCTTTATTATGTCTAATTTTTTTTTATATATTCATATGTTAAACCACATTTGTTGATGAGAAAATCACTAGCGACACCCATCTGGTTGAGTCGTGGATGATGATGCTATTTGGTTACAGGAATTGGTCAATTTTGTGTCGGAATTTGCATAAAATGGAAAAGAAAGAAGAAAAGAAATCACGATTGAGAGGCAATAGAATTATAATGGTAGTTAGTTGGTGAACAATCGTTTCCATATATTCAACTAAGTAGACATCATCCTCTCTGAAATGAAAAGGGGATTAACAAAATACAAAGAGGGATAGTTCATTTACTTGGAGGGGACGAGTGGAATCTATGAGTAAACACCTATAGCTCAAACCTGGGCACTAGTTGAAATGAAAAGGGGCTTAAGAAAATGCAAAGTGGGATAGCTAATTTTACTTGGAGGGGACAAGTGGAATCGATGAATGAACACATGTAGTTCAAACCTGGGTGCTTAAGAAAATACAAAGTGGAATATTTAATTTACTCAAAGCGGATGCTCCACTTTCATCGTGGTCTGTCAAAGTCACATGACCTATAGTTGGGGACAAATCAATGAACCCAAAGTGAAAAGCCAACTTGGGGACTTGGAAAAATTTTATTAAGAACTTTGCATGTTAAAAAAACAAGAAATATACACTCAAAAAAATAAGGAACTATAAACTCATCAAACACAGTGAACAAAATCGAGTTTGATAAATTTTTACCACTGGTCTTAACGAAATTTTGAATCACATTGTCAACTCGAAGAGTAGAGTCAAATCGGGAATACATCTTGATTTGTTGAGTTGTAAAGAGTCTTGTTTCTATGGTCTACCCCACACATAGGCACGAGTTTAGGTATGAGGCCCAGTGCAAGTCTCAAGATATTTTGGCAGAAGAGTTATCCCTAAAATCTAAGTTGAAAGAAATTTGTTCTTTGCAAGGCATGTTTCTGTTGAAGTTCTTCAAAAAATACATAGAATTTGGCATTAAAAATGAAAAAAAAAATTAATTTTAATGAGGTTTCGGATGCTCAACCATATGTTCACTTCTCTATTTGGATTACAACATTTTAAATGTTCAAACCGCACTATCTACAATATGCAATCTTTCTTCCGACCTAGTTTGTTTGATAATATTTGTGTATATACAATATTAGATATGAATTTTTTATCTATATAGTGTATATGTTTCTTATATGTGAAATGTTCGAATATCATTTCTTGTACAATTCCCATTTCTGGTACCTGGCAACTTTGCTACCATCAACCTAACTCGGCTAGCAGATAATGTTGTAATCACACCGATTGATGCCAAGTGATAAAATGGTGGCACTAGAGTGTCGTTATGGGTTAACTTATATTTGAAATGAATATACACACCAAATGCCAAATATTGTATTCAATTTAAAAAATATACAAGTGATACGTAAGCTAAAAATATATAGTGTTATCCCCATCTGAAGCAAGTAAAAGCACATATGTAAATACTCACATAGAGAAGATTACTTGGTGCACCCACTTTATGATACCATAGACCAGACCTCCTCCACCATTTCCCAAATCCACTGGACAACCATGGAACAACACCGACAGTAGCCAACATAATAATTGTGATATCGTCCCGCCACGTCCCTCGGGCACTAATATTCCTCCTTCACCAGAATTTTTAGCATCTGGGATGCCGAGTTGGGCAGTTGTGTCGACCGTATCGAGTCCATTTCATCCTTGACATTGGAGAAATCTAAAAACTACCACAACTGATGAGGTTGGCACATCCTCTAATCCGAGGCTTGGATGCTTGGAAATAATGTTGTTTTCTCATTGTTATCGTATTACTTCAATTGAGGGGAGTCAATGAGTCAGTGAAGGATAAAACAGGTGGAAATAAATGATTAGTTGATTTTCAATAAATGTATGGTAACAAATGGAAATTTATGATACGCTTTGGACAGATCACAAAGTCTCGGGAGGAACCTCCCCTTAAAAAACAACTTCGGTGTAAACAGAGTCCTCGATAATTTCAGATGTCCTTTATTTTATATTTATACAATGAGTTGGGTGGGGATATAACTTTTCAATTGAGTGTTTAGTAAACATTATATTATAATATAATGTATCCAATGAAACTCTTTAATACTCTTCCTTTTAACACTTCACTATAACACCTTTAATATTTTGTAATAGGCTTTTCTTAGTCCCTTTTAACTTATCCCTGATATATTCAACTTTAACTTAAAACTCTAATATTTTTGTTTGGAAATTGGAAACAGTGGCTATTTCTTATGTCAACCCCAAGATGAGCAATAGTCACATTGCCTCCTACTTTCCCTTAACCACGCGTGACAATGAAAAATGACACTAGTTTTCTTCGGACTTGTTAAGAACTTGGTATTAAATCGTGATTAGTATTCTTCATAGGATTTGTTCACAGTTTGGTTTGACAACTCTACTTTTGTTGTATTAGATTTTCGGACTCCATACACTGTTTATATCCAGAAATCTAATACAACATTATGAGGAACTATGAAAACCTACATACTCTAACTCTACTTTTATAACTTGGCATGGATTTTGACCAATTATTGGGAGCGTTTGGAGATGTGGTGAATTGCAATGTAGTATTCCTTCTCGGCAATTGTTTATAATTTATTTGGGTAGTATATTTGATAACTATATGCATATAATACCCAGATGTTGTGACTATTGTTTCTGCAATAGTGACGATTCTATAATGTGGGACTTTTGCATGTGTTAGATGATCTTGACCACGTGTAATTTTATCATTATTTTTTCTTAAATTCCTTCGACAATGATTTCTTCCTTGCAGGTGATGTAATTCACCAATCAATGTGTTTTTATGCAACAATTTTATTTGTACTTTGATCGTTTATTTCTTCTAAAATTAGGGTTTTGGGTAACTCTCCTAGATTTTTTTTCCAAATATTTTTTTATGAAGAATGGGATACCAACCCAGATTGAACTAAGCCACAAGATCAAAATTTTTATATATATTAGCAAAGTAAAATTGACCACGCATCAACAAATTGAAACTGTTATGATACCAATGAAATGAATAAAGTTCATTTACAAATAAACGTCCAACCTAAGAATGATAGACAACAAAAAATCATAAAGGACATATATATAATTGAATAAGATAAATGAATGATATAATTTACAATGACCTCTATGATGGTATATATACACATTGAATAGTCATAAGTTTGATGGGACATGACCTTTCGTTCGGTCATGTTTTTTAGATAGGATGTATCCTTTCATTTACTACTAATTATTATTGTTATTATTATTTTCTGATATTTGTATATTTATTTTTATATATTGATATATTTATGTTCATTATATAAACATGAGTAAAAGAGATGTGTTTAAATATGACACTGACATTCTTAAGACTATCACCCAAAGGCTTGAGCATAACATTTTGGAGATGTGATTTCTAGCCATCCAATTGATAAATAAAGAAGAATCACTACAAATCTACTAATCTACAGTTTTAAAATATTCATTTCCAAAATACATTTAATTAATACTTTTAGTGTCATCGGTTATATTGAGTTGTTTGATCTAGCCCCAAGATTTGCTTTAAATTTGATAGAATGTCTTCTAAAAAATATAAAACACTTCTAACACAATCGATATTTTCATGATTATGAGAAGCCCCATCAAAAAATCCCCACCAAAAAGATTTATCTATTTGTGTTGGAGTTACTTCACACACACCTAGGATTTCTTTTTCCTAAGGTTTTTCCTTGTTTATTAATCATAATTAGTCATTATCCAGTCTCCTATATTTTAGGGGAGAATATTCCACCTAGAGAATATTCTCCTTTAGTTGACACTTCAGTTTGACTAGTTGAGTTGAGTCTAGATGTTGCATTGGTTTTATCACCATGCAACATTGGGATCATCACCATGCTAATGCGCACTTGCCTTGAGATCACCACCATACTAGCGCATTACCCTTGATTCCTTGATCTAATCCTCACTACACTTTATTCAATCAGTTAAGTGAAGATTGGTTGTTAGTTAACTCAGCTAGGTGGCAGATCACTCTCGTAACTGCCTGAGAGACTAGACTAGGTGTCAGTTCACTCCCGTAACTGTTGGTGTGTGTCCAGATCACTCTAGACCACCACTATCGTGCATTGGTTCTTCTCCAATGCGAATTCATTGAGTTATACAGAGTATATCATGTGTAAATTATTCATTATTCATTACAGTTAATGAGAATTCTTCCATTGTTTCTCTCTTTCTTCTTCTTTCTCAATTTCTCTCTGCAAATGTGTGTAGTATTTTCTAGCTAGATATATTCTATGCAAGTTCAACACATTTACATGGTATCAGAGCCAACGGATTGCTAAGAAAAACCTACACCAAAAAATTTTGCAGGTACAAAAGATTGAAGACAGCGGAAAGATGGATTTCCAAAAAGAATTCATTCTTACACCTTACAACTACTTTGCATGGAAGGAGAAAATAGCCATACATCTATGAACTAGAGGATTGTACAGGTTAACCTTGAATACATATATAGAACCGACATCGGCCATAGAAAAATCCAATTATTTAAACCGCATGGATGAGGCACTCAAAACAATTTGCAGTCTTATTTCTCTCGATCTCCTTTTTCACATATCTTCTTGTAAGAATCCCAATGAATCCTAGACCACCTTGGAAGTGATATTTGGAAAATAGGATGAGATGAGGGGACACATGCTCGAGGTGGAATTTCTCACATTGGATCCAAAAATATTCGACAATATCCAAGATTTTTTTACAAAATTCAAAAAAATTACTATCACAACTCAAAGCTTGTGGGGTTGATAAATCAAAGGAGGAGAAACAAATGGTTCACACCATTCTCTCCAAACTTGGTCCTAAATTCCTTGTATTCGTATCCACATTCCATTCTGTCAGATTCTCCTCTGGATCCACCTAGAAGATGCCTTCTCTTGAGGACTTTATCGAATCCCTGACACAAGAGCAAACCATCCTCATCAACATGGGAAAAATGAAAGGCCCAAAGGCGCATGCACTCAATGTGCAATATGGCAGCCAAAAATATCATAAATCTAAAGATAAAGACAAAAGGAAAGATCATGCACATTTGAAGAAGAAAGGGTACACAAAACCCTTCACCGATGCCTCCAGATCCAAAGGGGAAAAGGGAAGAAAAGGGGAGAAATGCACATACTCTCACAAAGGATTTCATCCAGAAACCGCACGCATGAAAAAAAAATAGATCTAATGACTCAAATACTTCAGCAAAACAACCTTGGAGATCGCATCCCTGAGGGTGCTAAGAAGAAGAAGCCAGAATATCAGAATCCCAAGAAAGGCAATTATAGCCATGCCTTGATTGCCATCAACTCCTCTCTCGATGCTTGGATCGTAGATTCAAGAGCATCACATAACATGGCTCCCTCAAAAGCAGTGTATTCTTCATTGGATGCATACAAAGGTCCTCCTATTCTGATGGTGTACAACTCTTCAGTCGAAATCACCGGAAAAGGAAGGATTGAACTCACCAATGGAAGCTTCGAGAATGTGTTGCATGTTCCCAAACTTTTCGTCAACCTTCTATTCGTGTATCAAATGATGAATTTCGACACCGTAAAGAAATTCATATTCACACCAAATGTCGTGGACATCTATGACATCCAAACCAACTCCATGTTTTCTACCGGTAAGGTAAATCATCAGTCTAGATTGTATACATTTTCTGAATTCATTGAACCTAATTTTTCTTTATTACTTACTCATACTGATGAAAGTAGTAGGATATGGCACGAGAGGTTTGGACATTTGAATTTCAGATACATGCAATAGATTAGCAAGCAAATATTGGTTGATGGTCTACCATACATCCATCTCTCCAAGGGAATATGTGAGGGATGTGTTCTCGAAAAACACCCTCAAGAGAAATTCGATAAAGGAAAGTCTCATAAGGCTTTCATGCCTTTAGATCTGATCCAAAGTGACCTTATAGGTCCTTTTCCACATCCATCTATCAGAAAATCGAGGTTTGTTCTCATTTTCTTTGATGATTTATCACGTTTTGCATGGATCTACTTTCTCAGGCAAACATCTGAGGTCTTTCAACACCTCAAAGATTTCAAAGCCCTGGTTGAGACATAGTCCAGAAAGAAAATCAAAGTCCTTTGAACCAATAACGTGGGAGAGTATGTCAATCATGAGATCCATAATATTTTCCATGAGGCAAGGATTCAGTTGCAGAACACAGTTCCCTATATTCCGCAGCAAAACGAAGTTGTTGAGCGGAAAAACAGATCTCTAAAGGAGATGGCATCTTGCATGTTGCATGTAGAGTCACTACCATAGAGACTATGGGTCAAAGCACTTAATTGTGCAACATATATCTAAAATAGATCTCCCCATAGATCTGTCAAGGATAAGACCCCCTACGAGGCTTGGAGCGGCCTCAAACTGAAAGTGACCCACTTTCACATTTTCAGTTCACGTGCATGGGCCCAGATTCACTCTGAAAAGAGGAAGGCACTTTATCCACGGAGAACTAAGTGTATTTTTGTTGGATACCCCAATGGTGTGAAGGGATATAGGCTTACTGATCTTTCCTTGGACCGACTCATCATTGAACATAGTGTCCAATTCGACAAAAGTGTCTCACATGTAGCTCAGTAGCCACATGCAGACACCTTCATTCTTTCACCTGTCTGAGATGATGAGCATGCACATGCCGACTCTTCTTCAGATGAGATTTCTAGTTCAGATGATTCAGAATCAGAGTCAGTACAGTCAGATGCAGAGTCAGAGCATCTAGATGTAGTTGTAGAACCATAGCAGAGGCCCAAGTTGGCACATACTACTCTTCAGGATGCAGGGGATCTAGTTAGTGATCCAGTCGATACTAGTAGGACTCGATCTGATTTCGAGGAGCCTCAAGTTGCGCTCACTTCCACGTCCATTTCCCTCCGGGAATATTTTCTTGGTTCAGTATGCAGATCCACAGTCTTATGGTGAGGCTACTGTAAATCCCTTTTGGGAATCCGCCATGTAGGAGGAGTACAAATCCCTCCTCGAGAACCAGACTTGGGATCTGGTTCTCTTTCCTTCTGGGAGGAAACTTGTCAGATGCAGATGGGTCTACAGGACCAAGAGCACAACAGATGGATAGATTAGCAGATACAAATCCAGGCTTGTTTCTAAAGGCTTTCAGCAGGTGCATGGTATTGACTATGATGAGACCTTCACTCCAGTAGTGAAGATGGATTTCATACAATTGCCACTTGCCATTGTTGTATCCAAGGGATGGAAAGTCCATCATATGGACATGAAGAATGCATTTCTTCACAATGATCTCTCTGAGGAGATATACATGGAGTAGCCATGAGGATTTATGCAGGACTCATCTTTGGTCTGTTGACTGAAGAAGTCACTTTATGGCCTAAAGCAGGCTCCGAGGGCATGGTATGCCAAGATGGACTCATACCTATTGTCATAGAACTTTGTACATTGAACATCAGACCCGATTGTCTACATGCTCAGGATGACTGATTCACTTCTACTTTTAGTTATGTATGTTGATGATTTGTTGATCACTGGTTTCTCAACTTCAGCAATTGTTGTAGTCAAGAGGATTCTACATGATAGGTTTTTGATGATGGACATGGGTCCGCTACACTTCTTCCTTGGACTCGAGATCATTCAAGATGCATCAAGCATCAAACTGTCTCAGGCCAAGTATGCATAAGATCTCCTTAAGATATTTCACATGACAGACTGCAAGTCCGCTCTGACTCCTTTCCTATCAGGAGTCAAACTTGAGGATGGCGGGGAGACTCCACTGGTTGACAGCACACTGTACAGATAGCTAGTTGGGATCTTGTTGTACCTCACACACCCCAGACTAGACCTCTCCTATGCAGTTGGTGCAGTTTCCAGGTTCATGTAGGAGCCGCATGAGCTAGATTGGAAGGCTGCAAAGTGTATCCTTCGATACGTACAGGGAACCATTATGCAGCAGAATCTACATTAGATCTCATTGGATTTACTGATTCTGACTGGGCTGGAGATAGCACTAATCGCAAGTCCACATATGGTTACTCATTCAGTCTTGGCTCTGGGACTATCTATTGGTCGAGCAAGAAGCAAGCCGCCATTTCTCTATATTCAGCTGAGGCAGAGTACAGAGGGGTAGTTAACATAACCATTCAAGTTATTTGGCTACGGCATTTTCTCACTAAGTTGGGCATTCAGTTTCATCGGTCAATCATCATCTGATGTGACAACCAGAGCACTCTGAAGTTCTAAAAAGATCAAGTTTAGAGGCAGCATACGAAGCACATCGAGATCCACATGCACTACATTCGGGACATAGTACACGAGGGGATCATTGACCTACAGGTATGTCCTTCAGCAGAACAAACGGTCGACATCTTCACCAAGACCTTCACTAAGCAGAAGTTCCATTCTCTGTGAAGTCATCTTGAAGTGAAGGACACAGTTGCCTAGAAACTGTAGTTCTTCGTTTTTACATACATTATACCTTGAGGGGGGTGGTTTACCATAAGGTTTTCCCTCTTTCCTCACTTTATTTCAGTGTATATTTTGTATTTGGTTACCTAACATGGCCTCATTTCCAGGACCCATTCTTTATTTTCACCATAGTGATGTTCAAAGGGGGTGTTGGAGTTACTTCACATACACCTAGGATTTATTTTTCCTAAGGTGTTTCCTTGTTTATTATCCATAATTAGTCATTATCCACTCTCCTATATTTTAGGGGAGAATATTCCACCTGGAGAATATTCTCCTTCAGTTGACACTTCAGTTTGACTAGTTGACTTGAGTCTAGATGTTGCATTGGTTTTATCACCATGCAACATTGGGATCATCACCATGATAATGCGCACTTGCATTGGGTTCATCACCAGACTGGAGCATTACCCTTGATTCCTTTATCTACTCCTCACTACACTCTATTCAGTTAGTTAACTGAAAACTGGTTGACTAGTTAACTCAACTAGGTGGCAGTTCACTCTCGTAACTGCCTGAGAGACTAGACTAGGTGGAAGTTCACTCTCGTAACTGCCTGAGAGACTAGACTAGGTGGCATTTCACTCCCGTAAGTGCAAGTGTGTGTCCAGATCACTCTAGACCACCACTATGGCACATTGGTTCTCCTCCAACGCGCATTCATTGAGTTATACAGAGTATATCATGTGTAAATTATTCATTACAGTTAATGAGAATTCTTCCATTCTTTCTCTCCTTCTTCTTCTTTCTCAATTTATCTCTGCAAACGTGTGTAGTATTTTCTAGCTAGATCTATTATATGTAGGTTTGCATAAATAAATTGAGAAAGAAGAAGAAGGAGAGAAAGAAGGGAATAATTCCCATTAGCCGTAATGAATAATGAACAATTTACACATGATATACTCTGTATAACTCATGATATACATTTACAATTTGTACCTATTGGATATGTCTTGCCACATTTTCTGATTTTTGAAAATGCCTTTTAGTCATAGAGCATAAATATGTGAAGATACTTGAAAAAATTGGAATAGACTTATCTTCAAAAAGAGTAAAGTTTCGTGCTAACCAACTACCCCACAAGACCAAACATGGAACACTCTGAAATTTGTTAAAAAAAATCACAAACCATGCTCAAAGACACTCTTTAATTGTATTTTCATGCCACACATTGTTAACTCTAGTCATATTTTTTACCTCCTTCCACGGTTCTTGTGAATATATGTGGACAACGAATAAAAATATGGTTATTTGTTTCACACTCATATATGCACAACATACATATATTTGGACCCTGCTTGTTCCTTAGTTGCAACAAATCCCAAGTCAGTGCATGTTGACGTTTGAATCCGTCAGCACCGAAACAACAAGCTCACAAGGATATGAATCCTCCTGTAATTTTAGAGAGGTGGTACTCCTCTTTGGATAAAAGATATAACTTGAATATCTTGGATTAGGATAATGCTTAGGAAGCAAACCCTAGGTCTTTATTGCTTGAATTCATGAAATGATATAGTTCTTCAATAATTTAATATAATATTTATATGCAACAAGAACTCTCTTTACAATAAGAAAAGATTGAAGGAGGGCTTCAACATCGAAATTTCTTTGTGACCAGCATCACATACACAATCTTCTTAATTACATACAAATATATCCATATCTTCTTCACGAGAAATAGGAGAGAATAACTTGATCATATCAAAGAAATTTAAAAGAGTATTACTATCAATACCAAAAATAGAATTTGATAGGTCAATCTCAAATACCTCATACTTAAGACTCAAAGTTACAAGATATAATCGAGATCAACCCCGAAGCAAGTCTTTGTGGAGTTTATTCATGAAAGATGTTCTTCATTACAAAATCTTTGACAGCCATGTATATGGCTATAAATAATCCATGATCATACAAGAAATGTTGTTTTTTAAGAATACAAGAAGAACACTCAAGAACTCAGACTTATGCCCAACTTAGAGATTCAAGCATAAAGCTATGAGAAATGGTGTAGAAGAAGAGAAAGAGTGGAGAAGATGGAGGTCTTTATTCGTTGATCAGAAGCTTGGCTATATATTCATGGTGTTAGCACATGATATGTACTAAAGGACATCATTAGTTTTGTTAATCATGTGATTTTTCCTTCTCTTAGGAGTCTGTTATTTAAAATTTCATAATTTTGGGTCATAGGGTCAAGTTGCTTAAAAGTTTGAGTCATGTCTCATGTAAATAAATCAAGGTGATTTATTTTTATCTTGAGTCTAGAGTTGATCAAATACATGGTCAAGTCTTGATGTCATGAAAGTGGGTGTCATCATTTGCACAAAGGGAAGGTATGGGTCATTTCTAGTAATGTAAAGGTCAACATTAAATGCTAGAACCCAAACAAGTGTTTAAAGGGTCTGGAAGGATCATCCAACCACCAAATGTATTTTAAAATTTGTCAAAACAAAGGCGTTGTTAACTCTCCTAGAAGTTTGCAACACCTTCAAAAAAGAGACATGTGTCAAATCTTTCGTAATGATGTTTTTGAAAAATTATCTAACGGTTTTTTCTAGTCTTCAATGCCTTGCCATATTCATTCATACTTCAAGGTTCGTTATTGCAAATATTTATCACCATTTGTGGAAGATTGTCGCAAACTGGTTCAGCACTACGAACTAATTTCCTATAGCAACTTTCTCTGATGTTTTCATCATAACTTTCAAATCACAATCTGGATTCTTCTGAAATTTTGTGTGGAGAAGCAATATATTACCATTGACTATCTGAAAGAAAAAATAAACCCGACCTAGTTCGTAGTTTGGGATAACAGTCAAAATTACCATCTATAGAAAAGTTTGCATCACATCCTACATAGGCGCTATGAACTCTAACAGTCTGACAAATCCAAGCTATGGGAGGGTTGTCAGCTGTCAGGGAAGGTTCAAATGGTTTCCTAGGAGGTATTTGGACATGAGGGACATGTTTTCTATCACCAGATCAAGTAGCATGACTTGTTTCAAAAGGCACTTATCACAATAGACAAGATCCAAAAAAATAGGAATTTCTTATGTTTTTGTTGGAATCTTTTGTAACAGACTCATAAATGGAGGAGGATCATATGTAGCTCCTCGGTTTCGACCTCCTTAGAGTAGAGAGAGATCATTCACTATATATGAAGGGGATTTTGATAAGAACAAGGAGGGATGGAAGATCCAGAGAGGAGAGAGTTGGAGGAGCAGTTTTGTTGCTTTTTTGTAAGCCTGAGGGCATTCATGTTTTAATCATTTCTGTTATTGAAGATCTATGAGAGTTGTGCTACCATATTGTTTGAATTGATTTGTTTTTATTTCTTTACATCTTCTTGCTTGTATAAATTACAGAATCATAGGATCAGAAACTGCTCTTGATTAATAGATTCTTGAGTAGCAGAATATATGTTATAACTTGCCTATTAAATCATTGTTTTATTCAAGTAACTTGGATTCACTTTTTCAAAAAGGTTTATTGTTTTGTGAATTATCCAATTTTTGTTATTTTCTTCATTCCTCTACCCATCATTATATAAAAAAAATTGTTTGTTATGCAGCTTGATTGCCTTCACTGAACAGGGTGTTTATGAATCCTTTCCCAATGGTAGCCATTGATCTATAGTTATCTTTTTTCCCTCTTCCTTTCCTGGTATTGTTGATCCACCTACTTAAACCAATTCAATCTTAAAGAATCAAATGGGTATTGGGCTTGTATTTCAAGCAATCTAAGGACAACTTCTAGTGCTAACATTTTTGGCGTCGTTGTCGGGGACGAAGTTGAAGATCTTCCCTGGGAGAACAACACTTATTAGATCCATCTTTGGATGGTGAACTGAAGTGGACATATTCATATTGCATCTTTCACCTAGCGACTCCACTCCATGAAGGAAAGATCCAATGACAACTCCACAATTTCATAATGTCGAAGGCATTTGTTGTTGTTTTGGTTCGGAGGTTTACACCTCTTAATTGTTATGTAGTTCCTTGTTTTCCTCATCCAATACATCATATGTCAGAATGGGGAGATTTTCTTCCTATATTCAGATAAAGGAAGGAGGATAATCATGCAAAGAATCTCATCAAATTTAATCAATGCATGGATCAGCTTGATCTACATCATGATGACATTTTGATGAAAATGTTCATGCATTCATTAGATGGTGATGCACGTCAATGGTATTTCTCACTACCTCATTCTAGCATCTCATCATTATGGGAATTTCATTTAGCTTTTAATGAGCATTGTCAAAGGTATTTTTCAAATGAATTTCTATTTGAGATTTGTTGTGGGGAGTTTATAAAGAATATTCAGCATACATTAGGTATTTCTTCATATTGTAAGGCTTAAATAGATGTTTCTGTTGAAGAAATCAAGGAAAAATCATGCCATTCCTTTCCTAGTTTTCTAGTGTTGAACACAGATTCTGTTGATTGTTCTTATGATGAAGAAATTGGCATCCATGTAGTAGATGCATTTGTCCTTGTAACAGATGTCTCTAAAAATCATTCCTCTAATGTGTTAGTTGTCCCAAATGTTTACAAAAATCATCCTATCCTTGATGGATACTCTGATAATAAGGAGCATATCTTTACTAAAGCACATATAGAACTTATTAGCAGCCATCCAATATATGGTAATGAAGAAGATAAGGAGGAATTGTATCAACAATTGAAATTATCTTTATCACCCATTGGTGAGCATAAATCTCCAAGGATCGGTGAGCTCATGTTTATCATTTTTGCACCTGGACTTCCAAAAGACATCAAACAACATATGAGTAGTTATGGAGCATATGAGGACCACAATTTTGTTGAAAAATAAGCCTTCACAGAGGAGCAAGATTGCCTTCTTAAACAATTGAAAGTTTTCCATGTTCTTTAGGATCTAGTGGCAATCTGGATGGATTCCTTGTTTGCACAAGTCCCAATTGTTGTAACTCTGCGTATATCTCTTATTTGCAGCAGTGAGTGTAAGATTTTCTTTGAACTATTGCTGAAAATATCACCTTATTTTTGTATTTTCTCAAATATTTGCCTCCCAAAAGTTAGTTTCATTACTCAGTTACTTTCATGGATATTATGGAATTTTGATTACACCTAAGAAAATTCGTTAATTGGTTAGAGTAGGCTTATGTATATAAATAAGCTCAAACCATGAGCATGTGGATTTTAGTTTTTGGTTTGCAGTAGATCAACAATAATGACTCCATAACCCAATGGATAAAAGGCACTGGAACTGCAAAGGTTCTTGGAGCCTCACAGGGAGGTCTCCATCCCCTGTGGAGCCAATGTTAGCACATGATATGTACTGAAGGACATCATCAGTTTTTCTAATCATGTGATTTTTTCTTTTCTTAGGAGTTCGTTATTTAAAATTTCATAATTTTGGGTCATAGGGTCAAGTTGCTTAAAAGTTTGCGTCATGTCTCATGTAAATAAATCAAGGTGATTGATTTTTATCTTGGGTCTAGAGTTGATCAAATACATGGTCAACTCTTGATGTCATGGAAGTGGGTGTCATCATTTGCACAAAGGGAAGGTATGGGTCATTTCTAGTAATGTAAAGGTCATCATAAAATGTTATAACCCAAACAAGCGTCCAAAGGGTCTTGGGGGATCATCCAACCACCAAATGTATTTTCAAATTTGTCAAATCAAAGGCACTGCTAACTCTCCTAAAAGTTCACAGCTCCTTCAAAAAAGAGACATGTGTCAAATATTTGGTAATGATGTTTTCGAAAAAGGTATCTAACGGTTTTTTCTAGTCTTTAGTGCTTTTCCATCTTCATTCATCCCTCGGGGTTCATTATTGCAAATATTCATCACCATTTGCAGACGATTGTTGCAAACAAGTTCAGCACTACGAACTAATTTCCTGTAGCATATTTCTATGATGTTTTCATCATAAATTTCGAATCACGATCTGGGTTCTTCTGAAATTTGGTGTGGAGAAGCACCATATTACCATTGACTTGCTGAAAACAAATCAGCCCAACCCAATTTGTAGTTTGGAAGAAAATTCAAAATTACCATCTACAGGAAAGTTTGCAACGCATCCTACATAGGCACTACGAACTTTAACAGCCTGAGAAATACGAGATATGGGAGGGCTTCCATCTGTCAAGGAAGGTTTGAATGGTTTACTAGGAGGTAGTTGAACATGAGGGACATGTGTTCTATCACCAGATCAAGCAGCATCACCTATTTCAAAAGGCATTTATCACAATAGACAAGATCCAAAAATATAGGAATTTGTTATGTTTTTGTTGGAATCTTTTGTAACAGACTCCTAAATGGATGAGGATCATATGTAGCTCTTTGGTTTCGATCTCCTTATAGTAGAGAGAGATAATTCACTATATATGAAGGGGATTTTGATAAGAACAAGGAGGGATGGAAGATCCAGAGAGGAGAGAGTTGGAGGAGCAGTTTTGCTATTATTTTGTAAGCCTGAGGGCATTCATGTTTTAATCATTTCTGTTATTTAAGATCCATGAGAGTTGTGCTACCAGATTGTTTGAACTACTTTGTTTTTATTTTCTTGCTTGTATAAATTTCATATCCATAAGATCAGAAACTGCCCTTGATTAATAGATTCTTGAGTAGCAGAGGATCTGTTGAAATATTGTAACTGTAAAGAGTATTCTATTTTTTATTGAGTTATTATTCATTAGATCAATCCCCTTTTGTGGATTGATCATGTCGGGCATTGTAATTGACCAAATCCCCTTTTGTGGATTGGTGAAACGCTAAATATATTATGCAAATTGAGAAGTCGACCCCTGGGCTAATTAAAGTGGTTTTAACCACTAAGAAGACAAGTCTGCCCTGCCCAATGAAGAGATACATGTGGTGAATTGTGAATGGTTGACTCATATGTTGATTGGGCATGGTTGGAATATAATTTTGATCAAATTATTATTATTTAATCAATTTTTGAAGGGGAGGTCGAACCCCTTAAGCTCCATAATCTTCTTCTCATGTTTCTTACTAAGTGTATAATACACTTAGTATTGTATACCATGAATATTTTTAATATCCCAATGATTGTGGGATAATATTTATGAATAAAAAGTCTAAATTTCCAACGAGTGAGAAATGAATTTGAAATCAAGGGCTGAGATTGCCCCAAGACATCAGATCGACGGTGGCTGAGTCACGATCTTACAAAGGCCATAACTTGAGCTCTGGGTGACAAAATCACGCAAAATTTATACCATTGGAAAGGTATTTTGATGAAGAAGATGATAGTATAGGTTTCATGGGTTGAAATTTGATACATTTTCCCCATAAATTAAAATATCAATCAGTTTCATTTTTAATGGGCATGCGTGACAACTCAACTTCACGAGCTCATATCTTGAGATCCGGGTGACGGATTTGGGAAAAATTTATATCGTTGGAAAGATAAGACAATGGAGATCACATATGAACTGATTTATGTGGCTAAAAATCTGATTATAATTTCCATAAATTTAAAACACAGTCACCCTATTTTAAAGGGCACTTAATTAAATTTTGAAAATAAAAGTTTATTTAAAAACTTTTATTAAAAAAGAAAAGGGACCCATTTTGAATATACATACATTAATGATGTAAGTTAATTAATGAGGACTTAATGAGGCTTTAATTAAAGAGAATACTTCAAGAAAATAATTGTATGGGAAATTCAAGAGAGGAAAAACCCTAACTACTCAAGTAGTTAGAAGATCTCATTTTAAAAAGAGAAGAAGGGCTTCATCAAGGTTCCACAATAAAAATTATCAAAGGGGCAGGGTAGGAGATTAGAGGAAGAAGAAGTCACAACCATGTGTTATCACTAGAAGTTGTCCTTGGACTACTTGAAAGACAAGCCCAATGCCCATTTGATTCTTTAGGATTGAACTGGTTTAAGTAGGTGGATCATCAAGACTGGGAAAGGAAGAGGGAAACAAGCTAACTGCATATCAATAGCTACCATTGGGAAAGGATTCATAAACACCATGTTCAGTGAAGGCAATCAAGCTGCATTACAGACAAAAGTTTTATATAATGATGGGTAGAGGAATGAAGAAGATTAAAAAAAAGTGGATCATTCACAAAACAAAAAACCTTTCTGAAAAAGTGAATGAAAGGTACTTGAATAAAACAGTGATTTAATAGGCAAGTTATAGCAAATCTTGTTAAGGTTTAAGATATTATTAGGTTTCTTTTCAATTTACTAGATAACCATAGCATAGATAGGATCACTAAGAGAAACAAAATCACAAGATACACAGCATTTATCCTAGGAAACCCTCACGGGGGAGAAAACCCAGCAAAAACTTCCTTAATATAGATAGCCAAGATAATGCCAAGACAATAAACCAAACACTAGAGAATATCCTCCACTGATCAATGTGCCTCTCTCTTCCTTATTCTCCCAACTACAACTACTAAACTTGTGCATTGAGTGAGCGAAATGAGTAGGTGAGATAATGAGGCATTGGCTTCCTTTATTTATACTGGTTGGAAGGTGTTGGAAAGGTGTCTCCTCACTGGGAAGGGCTTACTTGTCTTCGTAGTGGTTAAAACCACTTGAATTAGCCTGGGGCATGACTTCTAAATTTGCATAATATATTTAAGGTTTGACCAATCCACAAAAGGGGATTTGGTCAATTACAATGCCCCTCATGATCAATCCATAAAAGGGAATTGATCTAATGAATAATAACTCAACAATAAATAGAATACTCTTTGTAGTTACAATATTTCAACACTCCCCTTTAACAAGAAGGGTATTCTACAACATCATCACGAGAGAGAGAGGGAAGCAACATCAACAACATCTGGATCACTAACTGGCATATTTATAAATCATCGGAAGATTTTTTCATCATCAATAAAAACACAAGGCTAATACAACATCAACAACAACAGCATTATAGCACGAAGGCTGGAGCATCATCAACAACAATAGCATCACAGCACGAAGGTTTGAGAATCATCAACATCAACACTAGGTTGGAAATATTCAGAACTAATCCAGGTGGATATCGGTGGCTACCCACCTTTTCCAAGTGGCTCAAAACAGTTTTCTGGCAATTTTGGTAATTTATTATTTTTAGTAGTTTTTCACTTCCGGAGCCGTTTTGAGGCCCTATACGATGTTTTTTGGGGAAAATGGGGAGAAATATTGAGATTCCTTCCATATTTCCCCCAAAATAAATCTCCTCGGTGATACCTTTCCAACGGGATATCATACGCATAAAACGGAGATCGTATGCAAAAGTTACGACCCCGGGAAGTTGATGTACTAACTTACCCAAATGGGGCCCATGTGACTTTTGGCGCTTCATCTCCTAGGGTTAGGTTTTT
The DNA here is from genome assembly GCA_009831015.1 of Picea engelmannii. Taxonomy (NCBI): domain Eukaryota; kingdom Viridiplantae; phylum Streptophyta; class Pinopsida; order Pinales; family Pinaceae; genus Picea; species Picea engelmannii. The sequence goes on along the minus strand of ML780019.1, from coordinate 264,236 downwards.
GGATGTCTAGGGTTTTTGGCATTCCTGTTTATTGTAAAAATTCCTTCAGAGCCTCATTGTAATCATCTTCTTGTGAATGAGTGCAGTCGTCACGTCTCTTCTCAGAGATAATCCGCCACCATTCCAACAAGCTTGTTTTCACTGCATTTTACAGTTTCAGCTTATTTCCTTATTGAATAGAAAACCATTTTTACTGTATCTCTATTATTTTGTGTTAAGAACCTATTAATAATCTATAGTCATTTTGTTCTGCTCATAAAATCTGGATCAGTGGTATTAGAGAGGTCTACTCCTTGTCATCTTAATGCATGTCCCCAATGAGGTCGGAGTACAAAGAGTTGGGTCTCGAGCTTGTTTCTCTTGAGGACAAAATCTCTTGCATGCCCAAGCGACCTCTCATGGAAAAAGAAAATAAATATGACGGGACAGGAGATCCTTTCAAATTTTGTATTGAGGAAGCCCTCATGCAACAAAGGAACGAGATGATGGATAGTTTTGCGCAAATCCTTCGACAGCTACCAACAGGCAACGCATCTTCTTCGAGCGGAGGCGTTGCCCCCTTCAAGGTACAAATAAAATTCGATATTCCTATATTTTAAGGTCATATGGACGCAGATGTTGTAGACAAGTAGTTGAATCTACTAGAAGGGTATTTTCTTTCCATAACTTTTCGAATAGAGAAAATATTACTTTTGCGCTCCTCAAAGTCGTTCCCCATGTCAAATATTGGTGGGAAACTTTCTGTGAGAAAAAATAAACAGAGGAACCCTCATTATTTATAGTCACAGCCACTTGAGAATCCTTCAGGGATGTTATTAAAGAACAATATTGTTGATTTTCATAAGCATTAGGTTAAGCATGAAGTTCATTCCATTTTAACAATTACCCATAAATGTTGCAGCAACCAAGATCACATGAAGAAGCATCATGCAAAAGAACACAAAATGTATCCTGGGAAACCCTTCTAAATAAGGGAGAAAAACCCAGCCAAATCCTTTGATATACTTTTCAAGAGAAAGACCTTTACCACCAAGAATATCCTAGCACACAAGAGGGTGCACAAAACCCTATAACTTTAGCGCCCAAGAGAGGTGCGCAACTTTGACCAAGAAGTGTACTTGCTGAAATTTCCAAAACTCAAAAGTGTGTGTGTGTCTCTACAATGAAAGATTTCCTTTTACTTATATTATACTCATCCTATCAATTGAAGTGTCTATTGGCACAATAGGGCCGACCTCACTTAGATATATTATTTTGTTTTATTATAATAATTACTATTAATATTAATATTAATTACATTTTACATTTTATCTTTAGACATAATAAGGTAGGGCCGACCTGTACCCTTTACATAACAACTAGGGTTACAGGTAGGTCTGACTCTTGAACAATATATAGCAAAGGATTTGATATACCCACTAGTGCTCATCCACTAGGGGCACATCCATAGGGATGCCATGGACCTGATTCACTGCATTACATAGATGAACTAGGTCTTCACACATTCACCTGTGCTCGTCCACAGGCACGTCCACTCTACAGATCTGCTTTCCCACTACCACCAACAGGAGAAACATCTGGAGTCTTCTCGTCAACTCTATTGCTTAGAGGAAACCATCACATCATATTCATTTATGTTCACATGGTGATGTGCCCAACACTTTTGGGATTTCCCACATTCACCTTGTGCTCAGCCATAGGCACTTCCTAACTCAACAGATCACTTTTCCACCGGATACTCATCTGGAGTTCTTCTCACTCACGTCATGGAGGAGGTTATCTATACGTTCCTGACTCTATATGAGGTAGGAACCATGAACCCTTTATTAGGGGATTTCTCTCAGGTTTGTAAGATGAGAGAAAGACTCACATAGTTGCTATGTTCCACATCTCACAGGTTTGTAAGTTGGATGATGTCTCCCATAGTTGCATTCATCAACACTCCCTCTCATCTAGGGAGGCATTCTTCATCATGCCAAGTCTCATACATATGTACTCTAAATTTTGTTTTTGGTTGGAGTCATCAATACTCCCTCTTAACTTGGAAGGTGTTCTTCACTAAGTTTAAATGTTTGCAGTCTGCTCAGGTGTAGGAAGGTACTGCAAGTATACAATCTTTCTTATGTATCATATCTTTGATATGAAGGTATTTCATCTTGGCATGTTTTGATTCATCAAGAATATCCAAGCTTTACACGTGGCTCTTTGTCATCATCATAGGATCCATCTCATGGTCAGGTAAATATGTCAGAAGTTTGTGAGGCCACATTGCTTCGCACAATCACCATTACATATACTCTGTCTCTGATGCACTCAAGGCCACGGAGTTTTGTTTCCTGCTATGTCAGGAAACCTTGGAAGAATTCAAGGTATAACATCAACTGGATCTAGTTTTCTGGTTCATTGTACTTTATACAGCATATCCTGCAAACTCAAGATTATAATGGAGGCATATTTTAGGCCATATCCAATTGTGCCTCGTATATATATCTCAATACATGCTTTGTTATTTGTCCAGTGAGTTTGTCTCGGTTGACTCATGAAATGACTAAGCACATTCACTGAATCAAGTCTAGTGTTGACCAGATACATTAGTGATCCCATCGACTGTGGATCAGTCTCGTCTTAATCATCATCAATCCATTACAGTGGATTTTGCATTCTGTCATATATTTTCACTGTATATTTTTCTTTGACTCACAAAGATCTTATCGATCATTTATCATACTTCTTGTCCCAAGAAGTAGTGTATCATACTTAGATTTTTCATCTTGAATTTAGAAATCAAATATTACTTGTAACAACAACGCTTTCTGAATAAGTCATCAGGACCAGGCTTTCGTCACCAACATTGTAATGATATAAGTTTGGATTAGCAACACTCTTGTTTGAAATCTAGACTTTTCAACTGGATGTGGTATCTGGTTCACTGGATCAGGTGTCTCGTCATAGACACTCCCTCTATTTGTGAGAAACCTCTGGTTATAGCTCTTGTTTTGTATTTCTTTGACACTTTCATCAGATGCATGCTTTACCACAGATTTCTCTTTCTAGTCTTGAATAATATCTTATGCACCATCCTAGTAAGATACACTGGTATTCTTTTGTTATGGCATTTTTCTATACTGGTTTTCTTGTTGCTTCTCTAAGACAAGGAATCTCATCATCAATGAAGTGGCTCATGTCTGAAGGATAGCTTGAAAAACTCTTTTGCTTTCTCAGAATGTGCCTTGAAAGTCTTGTATGATTATCTGCCTCTTGCAGAGTGAGTCTCGGTAGGCATTTTATGCCTTATAGCAATATCACTGAACATATCAACTGGAGAAATTGTATGTCTCCCTCTGAACTACTGAAGGGGGAGAAGATGTTTGTTTTTAGTCAATCTGTTAAGATCCAAAAGACTGAATACAAAAGAACCACAATAGATATAGAAGAACAATATAGAAAAACACAACTTTATTATATCAAACCCTTGAGGTAGGGCAACACCATACAATGGATCCTATTATGGAAGGGATCCTCTCATGTTCACTTGCCTCTTCAAGGGGGCTTCCTCCTATTGAGCTTCAGCTCCAAATACAATACTTCTCTTCATCTCCCATTACATTGCTTGAACCCCTTTATATAGTTCTACCATCACCTAAGGACATTCTAGAGGAGGAATCTTCTAGAAGTAGAACCTTCTAAGAAGTCCTCTTACATATATTTCTTGATTATATTTATCCCTGAGGCCCTCCATAAGAAATCTCTCCTGCATGTTATTCAATGAATCTTGAATACTACAAAAACAATCATTGAGGCCATCTGTGAGGTTTTCTGTGAGGCCATGTCTGAGGTTGTCTGTGAGGCCATGTACAAATGCATCCAATCTGTCATTCAATGTGTGAAACAATTGGGCTTTGAATGATTCAAGAATTTCTTTCAGGGTTTGAGAGGAAATAGCCATCTGAGTACCCTATGAACTCTTCGGTCCTGCAGCCGTCACGAAAAACCCCAATAAGTTTTGGCAGAAAATCGCGGCTTTTTCTGGAAAAACCCTAAAAAACTATTGAAGTTAAAATGCTCATAACTTCACTTCCCGAACTCCGTTTTGGCTGGTTTTTTTTTTAAATTGGGTGAAATCGTGAGAGGAACTCAGATATGTAATTTATTTGTGCAAATTCAACCTCTAGATACTACATAAATAAAAAAATTCTCGCTGCCGTCCACAGAAAAAATCCTGAAAAATTTGCAGATTTTAAAACTTCAATATCTTGACTTCCCGGACTCCATTTCGGACGATTTTTTTTTTTTTTTAATTAGGTGTTTTTCTGAGAGGAACTCAGATCTACAACCCTTTTCTACAAATTTTGTATATAAATATACCAAAAACTTCGAGAATGTTGCGGCCCTCTTTTTTCTGCTCCGAAAAAAAAAATCTGCAAAAATAAAAAATATTTGTCCACAATGTCTGCCCAAGGAAAGTACTCTGATACCACTTGTTAAGATCCAAAAGACTGAATACAAAAGAACCACAATAGATATAGAATAACAATATAGAAAAACACAACTTTAGTATATCAAACCCTTGAGGTAGGGCAACACCATACAGTGGATCCTATTATGGAAGGGATCCTCTCCTGTTCACTTACCTCTTCGAGGGGGCTTCCTCCTATTGAGCTTCAGCTCCAAATACAATACTTCTCTTCATCTCCCATTACATTGCTTGAACCCCTTTATATAGTTCTACCATCACCTAAGAACATTCTAGAGGAGGAATCTTATAGAAGTAGAACCTTCTAAGAAGTCCTCTTACATTTATTATATCTAATTACCTATTTATTATATCTAACTACCATAGTGGGCCTTATTTAATAATATAGTGGACCTAGTCCACCTTACATTGAATGACCTCCACTATTATCAT
>ML780019.1:217371-259280 GCA_009831015.1 Picea engelmannii | reverse complement strand
TGTTCTTGTACAAGGAATAATGTTTTGGACTCCCGTGGATAATGGTCCAAGTTTTGAGAGCTCTTTTAGTATAAGGAGTGATATCCTTCTTTTATTTGAAACATGCAATCTACTATAAAAATTTTAGAACAGAAAGATTTTACCTATTTTGTAGCAATGTTCTTCTAGAGAAAGTACTTCTCATTTCTCCTCTCTTCACTTTCTTGAGGTGGATCTGGATCAATGTCAACAGTGGTGGCATATTGTTTTCCCTTCTTTCTGGTTGGACAATTTTTAGCAATGTGTCCATACTTGTCACATATGTAACACTGAACTTTTGAAGCATCTCTTCTTTGATATCCTGAATTCGATGAAGACTTTTCTTCTTTAAATTTTTGCATGATGTTTCTTTGGAATTTTCCTCCTTTCTTGGTATGAAGTGCAAGAGCATGATTTTCTTCTAGGGAATCTTCCACTCCTCTATTTATGAGTCTTATTTCTTCTTGAGTACAATCTATCCATAGTCTCTCAAAGGTTGGTAGGGTTTCTCTTCCACTGATACTCTGAAGGAAGGGCTCCCATGATTTTGGAAGATTCTAAAGAGTGGATAAGACAAGTTCTCTATCAAACATGATTTCTCCAATTGTCTCTAGTTGTTCTTTAACCTCTGATAACTTAATGAAGAAAAGTGCAATTGTGTCATATTTTGTCATATTAGTAATTTGGATTTGACTTCTCAAGGTAAGAGCTCTAATAGTGTTGTCACTTTCAAACATTTATTTCAATGTTTTATACATGTCATAAGCAGTCTTCAGATTGGCAATTCGGGGCAAGAGGTGGTCTCTTACTGAGTAGATGATTATTTTCCTTACTCTGGCGTCATCTTCTTTTCTTACTTTCTTCTCTAAATCAGTCGTTTTTTTCTGGTAGAGTTTTAGTGGTTGCATCCAAGAGATCTTCCTCTTCAAGAGTGACTAGGAGCTTTGATTTCCAAGGGCTAAAGTTGCTTGCTCCATCAAGCCTATCTTCCATTGGATTTTTGTTCTTCATTTTTTCTTGAATCCTTGTAGACTGGATTATTTTTGGACTTATGACTGCCGACAATCAATTTGATATGATCACAAATATGCTTGCTGATTCAGAACAATGTTTCTTCAGAAAACCAGAAATATTCTGTAGGAAATTTTGGCACCCTAGAAACCCTAGGGCCAAAAATCAAAATTTCTCAGAATTTAGTTCTGAGAGCTTCTGGAGATGCGTTGGAGGAGGTCATACTCTTTTGTGCTGAAAGTAGCCTCAGTTTCCAAGTTTTCACAGACTGAAACACTCAAAAGAGAGGGTCATACAGATTTTTATGGAACCCTAGGAGGGTTGTACGGTTCTGCAGAAGTGGAGGGATTGTTGGTAAGGGATGAGACTTGGTGGATGCTTGTGCAATGGATTCTTTCAAGACCTATGCTCTGATACCATGTTGATTTTCATAAGCATTGGGTTAAGCATGAATTTCATTCCATTTTAACAATTAACCATAAATGTTGCAGCAACCAAGATCACATGAAGAAGTAGCATGCACAAGAACACAAAATGTATCCTGGGAAACCCTTCTCAATAAGGGAGAAAAACCTAGCCAAATCCTTTGCTATACTTTTCAAGAGAAATACCTTTACCACCAAGAATATGCTAGTACACAAGAGGGTGTACAAAACCCTAGAACTCTAGCGCCCAAGAGAGGTGTGCAACTTTGACCAAGAAGTGTACTTGCTAAAATTTCCAAAACTCACAAGTGTGTGTGTCTCTACAATGAAAGATTTCCTTTTACTTATATTAGACTTGTCCTATCGACTGAAGTGTCTATTGGCACAATAGGGCCGACCTCACTTAGATATATTATTTATTATTATTATAATAATTAATATTAATATTAATATTAATTATCTTTTACATTTTATCTTTAGACACAATAAGGTAGGCCCGACCTGTACCCTTTACATAATAACTAGGGTTACAGGTAGGTCTGACTCTTGAACAATATATAGCAAAGGATCTGATACACCCACTAGTGCTCATCCACTAGGGGCACATCCATAGGGATTCCATGGACATGATTCACTGAATTACATAGATGAACCAGGTCTTCACACGTTCACCAGTGCTAGTCTACAGGCACGTCTACTCTACAGATCTTCTTTCCCACTGCCACCAACAGAAGAATCATCTAGAGTCTTCTCGTCAAATCGGTTGCTTAAAGGAGGCCATCACATCATCTTCATTTATGTTCACATGATGATGTGCCCAGCACTTTTGGGATTTCCCACGTTCACCTTGTGCTTAGCCACAGGCAAGTCCTTACTTAACAGATCATTTTTCCATCGGATAATCATCTGGAGTTATTCTCACTCACATCATGGAGGAGGTTATATCTACATTCCTGACTCTGTCTCAGGCAGGAACCATGAACCCTTTCTTAGGGACTTTCGCTTAGGTTTGTAAGTTGAGTTAAAGACTCACATAGTTGTCATGTTCCACATCTTACAGGTTTGTAAGCTGGAGGATGTCTCCCATAGCTGCATTCATCAAAAAATACTACCATGTTGAAAGTTATGACGACTTGTATACCAAATGGACCACACTATGGCAAGAAAGAGACCAATCAATGCCAGATTTCACAAATATCTTCCATACCTTGCACACCAAGTTGGGTATCAAAGATTCAAAGCGACATCTAGTGCTCAAGTATCACGGTGCTCCGCATAGATACATCCAGACCGAAATGGAATTTCTAGACATCTCATCCATGGGAACGGCCTATCGATATGCTATCAAAATCGAGAATAAGCTCAAACAAAAGACACTCCAATTTAGGCCTGGGAACCCCTCACAACAAAAGCCAGGAAAGGGCAGCCCTAACCCACGGGACAAAGGACAGAGCAAATATGGATAGTATCAAGAAAACTATTCCAAGCCGCAAGCAAATAAGGACATCGAAAAGACAAAGAAAGATACTGGGAAGTGGTGTGACTTCCATAAGATCCCTTGGCATAACACTGTTGACTGCCACTCAAAGTAGCCATTGGTGGTTGAAGTGCCTATGAATCAGATGTGGATTTTGACTCTGAGCCAGCACCAAAAAGGGGAAGATGGATCATTGATGTGGAACCCAGTCCCACTATTTCTACCACCAAGCTCTAGCCTGGTGAATGAGATGAGCCAGAAGAAGGAGAGTGCCTCTTCCATTCATAGATATGGGTAAAAGGAACCCCGCTTCACTTCATCGTTGATAGTGGTAGCCAGAAGAACCTCATCTCAGTAGAGGTCGTCAAGCGGCTGGCCCTGCCGACAACGCCGCACAAACAAACCTACACCATTGGATGGCTCTGCCAAGGAAGCGATCTCCGCGTCAGCCAACAATGTCAACTATCGTATGGCATCAAGCCCTTCAAAGACAAGGTATTGTGTGATGTTGCTCCTCTCAAAGTTTGTGATGTTCTTTTGCGCCAACCTTATTTATGGAAATGTCATGTTGTATATGAGTCTAGGCCTTGTAGTTTTACTATTACTTTGAATAGAAAATTGTACAGGACACCCGAGGCAGTCCCACCTAGTGTTATTTCCTTGATCTCTGCTAAGAAATGTGGGAAGGTCATCCCTCAGACAGGGAAGTTTATCTTCTTCGTGATTCACTCTCAGAATAAGCGAAAGATCACAGCCACATCTAGGGTCTTTGCGGCTGACCTCTCCACATAGCAGAAGCAATTAGATAAGGTCATGGAAGAACACTCGGATATCTTCTCCTCACCTATCGGGGTACCTCTGCACTGCCAGGTCAAGCACCCCATCGATCTGACCCCCGACGGACCGTTGCCCAATGGACCAGTCTATTATTGCTCTCTGTTAGAGAATAAGAAGATCAAGCGACAGATCCAAGAACTGCTCCACAAGGGGCACATCTGTCCCAGCTCCTCACCTTGCGAGAGCCTAATCATGTTGGTACAGAAGAATGATGAAACTTGGCAACTCTGCATTGATTATCAGGCTCTAAATAAAATCACAATCAGAAATCGGTACCCGATTCCCTGAATCGATGACCTTCTTGATCAACTCATGGGGGCCAAATACTTCAGCAAGATTTATCTAAAGACTGGATACCACCAGGTCCTGATATAACAGACATATGTATGGAAGACCACCTCCAAGTCAAAGGAAGGCCTTTTTTAATGGTTGGTCATGCCCTTTGGTTTGACAAATGCTCCAGCCACCTTCATGAGGATGATGGACGATATCATGCGACCATTCACCAATAATTTTGTAGTGGTGTATCTGGATGACATTCTCATTTACAGCAAGACTTGGGTCAAACACTTGCAGCATATTCAGCAGGTTTTGCACACCCTGCTACAGCCCAAGCTATACGCCAACTTGGAAAAAAGCTCCTTCGACATTGACAAGGTCCATTACCTGGACTACATCGTTGATCAGCATGGCGTACAAGTGGATCCAGCCAAGATCCAAGTCATCCTTGACTGGCCAGCCCCAACCACACTCACTGAGCTTTAGAGATTCTTGGGCCTTGCCAATTTCTACTACGGGTTCATGTTGGGATTCTCCCATATTGCATGGGCCCTCACCCAAATAACCAGTGGTGGTGGTAAGGAAAAATTTGTCTGGGGCCAATCCCAACAACAAGCGTTCAATGATTTGATGCAGCGCTTATGCTTAGCCCTAGTAATTTCACTACCAAACCTGCAGCAGCCCTTTGAGATCGAGACAGATGCTTCAGACTATGTTGTGGGCGTCGTTCTCACTCAGCACGGCCACCCCGTGGCTTATCATAGTGAGACACTACCAGATGTTTTCTGTAAATACCCTACTTACGACACAGAAATGTATTCCATTGTGCAAGTCTGCCGCCAGTGGAGACATTACATTCTTGGGAAGGAAACAGTCATCCACATTGATCATAAGCCATAACAGTTTGTGCAGACACAAGGAAAATTGTAGAATGATCGCCATCAAAAGTGGTCCACATACTTGCAACAATTCCACCTCAACATCAAGTATAAAAAAGGAAGCACCAATCACATCATTGATTGCCTCAGCAGACCGCCAGTCACGACACTCACCAAAGTGCTAGACTCTTGCGGCCATGAGACCTCTAGATGGCCCCAAATCTATGAGACAGACCCGGACTTCGCCACCACCTACCAAATGTTGGATGCAAACGTAGTTGTCGATAATTTTCATCTTCAGGATGGGTTGTTGTGTCATCTAGGCCATATATCTGTTCCATCAAGCGAGCGAGTGAAGATGATCTGGGAAGCCCACTACAGTCGGGTGGCAGGACACTTCAGTGTCGAAAAGACAGTGGCGATGCTACAGAAACATTTCTATTGGCCGAAACTTCGACAAGAGGTCAGTAAGTATATCAGGTTCTTCACTTCCTGTGTTATTGCCAAATCAACCACTAAGAAATAGGGCATGTACACCCCTCTTCCTACTCCTGACAGGCCATCGAAATCTATCTCAATGGACTACATGTCGGGCCTCCCATCCACCAAGTGGGGAAATGACTATGTTTTTGTGGTTGTTGATCGCTTTTCTAAGATGGCGATTCTGGTTGCCTACAAGAAGAGAATCACAGTAGAGGCCACTGCTAAGCTCTTCTTTGAACGAGTTTGGGTACATTTTGGAATCCCACAAACCATTGTCTCAGATCAGGCCGGTCGATTTCTCAGCACATTCTGGTCGAGCCTCTGGTCACTGCTGGAAACCAAGCTCACCAAATCCACGGCCTTCCACCCCCAAACAGATGGACAAATCGATGTCGTAAATCGAATGATTGTGCATATCCTTCGCATGTATAATTCAAATGACCCTCGCACATGGGATTAGAGCCATCCCTATGTCCAACATAGCTACAACCAATCCCTGCATATCTCAACCGGCCACAACCCCTTTTAGGTGGGGTTGGGATTCACAACATTGGGTCCCATAGATGTTTCACTTCCCCTTGCGGTCACCTCAACCAACTCATCTACTTCTCTAAATGAATCTGACAAAACCACCCGGTTCATTGAGCAGATCCAGCACATCTGCCAATAGGTTCAGGATATCCTATAGAAGTCCAATGACAAGTACAAGCAACGCCATGATCAACATTGAGTGCCACATAAGTTTCAGGTGGGCGACAAAGTTTGGTTGCACTTGCAGAAAGAACGCCTTATAGGACCCCATCGGAAGCTTCACCCATGCCATTATGGGTTGTACACCATCACTAAGGCCATGGGGGATAATTCTTTTGAGCTCAACATTCCTCCTTTCCTTGGCCTACACCCAGTGTTCAATGTGGATCTCCTTCGCCCTTATTTCCCACCATTATTAGACACCTCAGAAGTAGAAGAACAGATGACACCAACAGAGCTAAACCCCAACTGCATACAACAGGAATCCAGTGATCAGATTGTGGACACATAGATCAAGGGCACTCGACAGTAAAGGATCCAGCTTTATCGAGTCGTCAAAGCAAGGTAGCTCCTGCACCAAGGCAAGGGGCTCACCCGGGGCCAAATTTAGCAGATATTTCCTTATCTAATGGGTGAACTCGATGAAATGGAGACCATTTCTTACTAAGGAGGGAGGATTGATCCAAGTGGATATCAGTGGCTACCCACCTTTTCTAACTGGATCAAAACAGTTTTCTGGCAATTTTGGTAATTTACTATTTTTAGCAATTTTTCACTTCTGGAGTCATTTTAAGGCCCTAAACAATGGTTTTTTTGGAAAATAGGAAAAAATATCAAGTTTCCTATTGTATTTCCCCCAAAATGAATCTCCTCAACGATACCTTTCCAATGGGCTATCATATGTCTAAAACAGATATCGTATGCAAAAGTTACGACCCCGGGAAGTTGATGTACTAACTTACCCAAACGGGGCCCACATGACTTTTGGCGCTTCATCTCCTAGGGTTAGGTTTTTGGATGTCTAGGGTTTTTGGCATTCCTGATTACTATAAAAATTCCTTCAGAGCCTCATTGTAATCATCTTCTTGCAAATGAGCGCAGCCACCACATCTCTTCTTAGAGATAAGCCGCCACCATTCTAGAAAACTTGTTTCCGCTACATTTTATAGTTTCAACTTATTTCCTTATTGAATAGAAAACCAGTTTTATCGTATCTCTGTTATTTTGTGTTAAGCACCTGTTAATAATCTGTGGTCATTTTTTTTTGCTCATAAAATCCAAATCAAGCACGAAGTTAGCATCTCAACAACATCAGCACGAAGCTGGAAATCTTTAGCACGACGCTGGCATCTCAATAACATCAGCACGAAGCTAGAAATATTTAGCACTAGGCTGGCATCACAACAACATCAGCATGAAGCATGCATCTCAACAACATCAGCACAAAGCTGGAAATATTCAGCATGAGGTTGGCATCTCAACAACATCAGCACGAAGCTGGAAATCTTCAGCACTAGGATGGCATAACAACTACTCCCCCTTTCGAGGGAGGTCCTTTCGGACAACACCAAGCTTATCTCGAAAGTGCTCAAACTTTACATGAGATAGAGGCTTGGTCAACACATCTACAACTTGTTAATCCGTGCTAACATACTGGAGCTTTATCGCTCCTCTCTGCACCATATCACGAATGTAATGATATCGGATCTCTATGTGTTTTGAGTTGTCATGGAACACAGGGTTCTCTGTCATCTTTATGTAACTCTGGTTATCACATAGGATCACGGTTGCTTCCATTTCCAGATTGAATAGACATGTCAACAACTTTTGAAGCCATATGGATTCATAATTGGTGGAACATGCAGCAGTGTATTATTCTTCTGCCATGCTAAGAGCAATGCTTGATTTATTCATACTCTGCCATGAGATCATGGTTGAACCTAGACTAAAACAACATCTTGAAGTGATCTTTCTGTCAGAGACACTTCCAACCCAATCTGAATCGGTATAACCACTCAGTCTAAATTCATGATCTCCATTATAACTGAGACCACGATCTAATGTACCCTTAAGGTACCTCATCACATGTTTTGCAGCAACCAGGTGAACACGTTTGGGTACTACCAGAAATTGACTCAAGGTGTTCACAGCAAAACATATATCTGGCCTGGTGTTCGTCAGATACATCAACGATCCCATGATCTGTTATTACAGCGTAGCATCAATAAATTTTGACGAAGTGTCAACCAGGAGCTTCAACTTTGTTTCCATGGGTGTATTCATGGATTTTCACTCCAACATATCAAATCTCTTTAGTATTTCAACTGCATACTTCCCTTCGTTAAGGAAGATCTTCTATGGGCTCTGCCACACCTCAAGACTTAAGAAATAGTGCAATAGGCCAAGGTCTTTCATATCAAATTCTGCAGTGAGCTTCTTCTTACAATCAGTGATGAGATTTTCTTCTCCATTTAAGAATAAGTCATCCACATACAACAACAACATAACATGCTCATCTTTCATAACCTTGAAGTAAAGGTTAGAATCAGCTTTACTCTTGGTAAAGCCCAAGCTCATCAGGAAATTGTCAATCCTTCCATACCAAGCTCTAGGAGCTTGCTTCAATTCGTACAGAGCCTTCTTCAACTTACAGAGTGAGTCTACCTATCTTGAACTTCAAACCCTTGAGGTTGTTCTATATACACTTCTTCTTCAATGACACCATTCAAGAAAGTTGTTTTCACATCCATCTGGTGTAACTTCCACTTCATCTTAGCTACAAGAGATATGATGGTTCTGATTGAAGTGTTTCTGGCTACAGGAACAAACGTCTCTTCATAGTCAATGCCTTCCTTTTGAGAAAATCCACGGGCAACAAACCTTGCTTTATATTTCTCAATATTTCAATCTGCAACATGTTTTATTTTGAAAATCCATTTGGAAGATACCACATCATTGCTCTTTGGTCTGGGAACTATTTCCCATACATCATTCTTTATAATGGATTGGAATTATTATTTCATGGCATCTACACATTATTTCTTTTGAATAGCTTCTTCAAAGCAAGTAGGCTCCTTCTCTAAGAGATCACACATCAAAGCCATATAACTGGAGAATGGCTTGGGTTTCTTGACTTGTCTCATGGTTCCTTCGAGGGCACCATACTTATCTCCATATTGAACAAGTTCCCTTTCCCAGACTGGCTTTATCTTATGGGAGATCATCATCTAGGGAGGTTCTTTGGATTCTATTATGTCATGATCTTCTAGAATCTCCTCATCATGGAAAGTTATGACTTCCCTCACTGGTTCTGCAAATTTGGGATCCACGGGTTCTTCTTCATATACTTCTTTAAGATGGAATCTTCTTGATTTCTTGAGTGTTGCATCTTCATCAAAGGATACATCCCTGTTGATCTCAATATGATGGTAACCTGGTATATAAACTCTCAAGGCCTTGGAGACCTCACAGTATCCAACAAATATTCCCTTCTTTTCTGAAGGGTCCAGCTTGGTTCTATTCTCTTTCAGAATGTGTACAAATACTGGATAGCCAAATATTTTGAGATGGCTTAGTTCTGGATTCTTTCCGAAGAACATCTCTTCAAGGGTATTGAACTCAAGTGCACTATGGGACAATATGTTTTGTAAATATATTGTTGTTTTTGTTTCTTCTTCCCATAAGTGCATTGGAAGATCTTGATCATGGATCATAGTCTTCACTGGTTCCATTATAGTTATGTTCTTTTTTTGCTGCTACACCATTTTGTTGAGGATTGTAGGGAGTGGTGAGCTCCCTCTTGATCTCAATATCTTTGCAAAAGTTTTCAAACTCTTTTGAGGTGTATTCTCCTCCATTATCTGACCTGGGTATCTTTATCTTTCTTTCAGAGAGATTCTCTCTCAAGGCTTTGAATTCCTTGAATTCACTGAACACTTCATCTTTTGATTTCAAAAAGTAAACCCGGGTTTTGCGAGAATAGTCATAAATAAAAGACACATATTATACATACCCACTGATGGAGGTTGATGGAATTGGGTCGCATACATCTGAGTGAATGATCTCTAGGACTCTTTTTGCTTTATTGTCTCTCTTTGAGAAAGGGTTCTTGATGTTCTTTCCTTGTGCACATTCGTTGCACACACCTTCATGGTCAACCTTGAATTTTGGTAGACCTGTGATTGCCTTGCTTACCTATGGTAATGCCATGTAGTTTATGTGAGCTGGTCTTCTATGCCAAAGTTCACATGGATTTTCAATGGAATGGGCCAAGGCTGCTTCTAAGTGACCCTTTAGCTTATACAAGCCACCTTCTTCTTTTCCAATAACAATTTCTTCTTCCATGGTTTTTCCTTTGGGCCAAATAATAACTTCTCCATCTATGAAGGCAAATATGAAGCCCTTCTTCTCTAAATCTGAGATAGAAAGTAAGTTCTTTGTCAAACCTGGTACATATAGTACATCCTCCATCTTCATTGGGGTCCATGAATCAAGTTTGTAATTTGATTCTCCTACTCCTTTGATAGGGTATCGATAATCATCTCCAAGTGTAACTTTCTGGGGAAACTTATTTTCTTTAAGGCAAGAGATAATGTCTCTTTGACATGTCATGTGCTTGGAAGCACCATTGTCTATGAGCCAAGTGTCCTCACCAGGTGACACTGATCCTGAGAGGGTAGAGATTAAGACATAATCTTCAATCTGTTATTTTATCATTTTTGTGGGTGGATCTTCATCTTCAACTATATGGGCATGGTGCCTCTTGTTTCTCTTCTTGTATTCTTCTCGTCTAGTTGGACAATTCTTAGCAATATGTCCCATCTTGTCACAATGGTAACATTGGTAGGATGAGAAATCTTTTTCTCTTCTTTGACCTTTCTGAAACTTATAGAATCTCCTTGGAGGGTGAGATTCTTTATGTATGAATTTGTTTTGTGGGTGAGACTCCTTATGAGTTTCTTTCTGGAAGTAAGACCTCTTTCTTCCTCCTTTAGTATGAGTAGTCAGGGCTTGATCTTCATTTCTTGATAGTAATTCTTCTCGGTTAGCTACTCTTGCTTCTTCTTGAACACATTCTTCCCAAAGACTATCAAAGTTTAATTTCTCCTTTCTGGCACAAATAGTTTGGATGAATGCACCCCAAGGTCTTGTGAGACCATTAAGGGTTGTCATTATAAGTTCATCTTCATCTATAGTATCACCAATTGCTTCTAGTTGTACTTTGAATTGTGATATTCTTAGATAAATATTCCTGAATTATTTCTCCTTTCTGCATCCTTGTACTTTTGAGTTGAGTTCTTAGATTCATCTTCTGATTGATGTTCTTTCCTTAATACAATCTAGTTAGAGCATCAAACATTTATTTTGGAGTCTTCTTTGAAGCCACTTGATGAATCAAGTGATCTTTAGTAGAATTTGCAATGATTCTTTTGGCCTTAATTATATCCTTTTGGTGTTTTGCTTTAGCTGCAGCATCGCTAGGTTCTAGTACATCTTCTTTAATGAATCTTGCTAGGTCATTCTCTTCAAGAATGAGTGCAATCTTATACTTCCAAGAACGAAAGTTTTCCACACCTTATAGCTTGTCAACAAGCTTAGTGCTTGCAAACATCTTTACCTAGAGCTAGGAAAATGACCAAAAATTGAAAATGCTCATAATTTGATTTTGAACTTACTAGGAGGTGCGCTTGGCTGAGGCAAGTAGCCTGGTGCAATTAGATTTTAGAAAATCCAAATTTTCCCCCTTCAAACTTGACCAGCGGAATTATGGACTGGTACTTCTGGTACTGGTTCTGGTTTTCTGGTTTTCTGGTACTTCTGGTTTTTTGGTTTTCTAGGAGTTTAATCCACTGAAAAAGTGTGTTGAAGGTTGCAAAGAGTTCCCTAGGCTAGGGCACACTTTTCTAGATGATTTTTAGGTTGATATTCCTCTTCAACAAAAATCCCTAATTTTCTTGTATGACAACAGTGTCGTTTTTATTTATCCAATGAAAGATGCTCTCTTCGGTTTATCTCTGATACCATGTTAAGGTTTAAGATATTATTAGGTTTATTTTCAATTTACTAGATAACCATAGCATATATAGGATCACTGAGAGAAACACAATCACAAGATACACAACATTTATCTTATGAAACCCTCATGGGGGAGAAAACCCAAGAAAAAATTCCTTAATATAGATAGCCAATACAATGCCAAGACACCCTCATGGTTAGAATATAATATTCCATAGCCTACCATAGCATTTGAGCCAAGTGTCACTTTTTCTCTAAAACCTACCTTCCAAGCTAGATGGTCACCTATTACTAAGAACAATCTTACTAAATTTTTCCATTGATTATATACATTCCTTGTGGGTTATCTTGGAATTCTTGTCAAGTCCAAGAAGGAGCCTAGAGCAATGTATTTTGGTTCTAACATATCTCTCCACAAACCCGCTTTTTTCAATACCTTTTGTTGTCATAATATCTATCGCCTTTGTGCAAATCCTTTCATAAGGGTTTAGACAAGTGTAACATGGAAGTTTTACCACTGTCACCTTAGCAATCACTTCCCTCATTTTAGTGAAGGATGAAATCCAACACAAGGAAGGCTTCTCTAATAACCTCAAGGAATCCTATAGCAAGATGGGATCAAGTCTATGGCCTCCTATATTAGTTACTCAAATAGACCACCACTAGATCAAGGTTTTCAAGGTAAGAATGAGGTGGTTGAATCAAACAATTTCCAAATTTGGTGTATATGAAGTATCTAAGACAATTAATGATATTTAGCAAGTTAAAATAGGTCAAGAAGGTACCCCAAACACTACAAGTTAAAGAAAAATCTATGGTTGTTGAAAAATTTGTGTAAGAGATGATGATATTCCACATTATATCAAGTTAAAACAATAGTAGTAAATCGTCCCTTTAAATAAGCTAAAGATCAATAAAACTAGGGTTGAAAAACACAAGTTAAACTAGGGTTTCATAAACAATCACTTTATGAAATGATAAGAGAGCATAGCATCCCTAACTATGCAAGATGTCAAGCCCCGAAGAGCTAAAAATTAAATCAACGATGCAATAAATGATAACAAGATACACTTTATGGTAAAAAATGTCAATCAAACCCTAGAGGTCAAGCCTAGTTATGGCTTAAATTTAAAGTATAATTGCCACAAACCGTAATCTAAACCTAGAACAATAAAAGAGAAGGTAGATTCAGATTTAAGAACTTACTAAAGGGAGTTAAGAGTAGTGCCTTTTATTCTTTTTGGGCTTATGGAGTCAAACTATGAACTTTTTTTGAAACAAAGGTGAAAACTGGACCTTGGATAAAACCCTAAGGTAGTCCATTGCATACCTTAGAATGTTATCCTATAGAAAAATAACTAGGATAGTCCACTACAAACCATAGAAAATCATTTTATGTCCTTTAACAAGCTTTTAAGACAATATCAAGGGAAGGTAGTCCACTACAAACCTTCTTAGGGTTTATAAGATAGGATCTATTCAATAAATATACAAAGAAAAATGCAATATCATTACTTTGATAAGAATATTCACACATTATACATTCAAAAATAAACCCACAAAGACTTAGAAAGAACACTTACAGTATATCAATGTTCATCCATGGAAACCCTAACCATGAATCATCCATAAAACTTGAGAAAGCATCCATACATCATCTCTCTAAGAAGGTGCATAAGTTATTCATCCATAGTAAAAGAGAAAAGACAGAAGTAGACAAGTAGTAGTAATCCTCCACAAGTAGTAATGATGTACAAATGAGGAAGCACTTCCTCTATTTATATGAGGAGACCAAGCGATTCACCTCATTGATCTAATATCCACTAAAAGAACCCTAAAACATAAGAAATCCATGATACAAGGTGGATAGGTCTAAGGCTAACCCCCAAAAATGCCTCTAATACAAATATACAATGCTAAAACATGAAAATGTCCTCCATAAATGCCACGTGTATGAGTGTAGAGGGTTCACAAAGGGTGACATCATCTCCATAATCAGTGTAAATCCTCCAAAAGTCATGTCTCTCCCAAAAAGGTGCAAAGTATCATCAAAAGTCATGTATCCTCATCAAGAAGGTCACAACTCCTCATAAAAAATGTGCCAAATCATCATATGATGTGCTAGGTCAACTTAAGCAAGTGTCACATCATCATCAAGTACAACATCCCATCACATATGCAACATCCTCAAGCTAAAGTGTGGCCTCATCAAGAGAAAGGGCTCTGAGACCTCTCTGAAGGGGTGTACTATCATCATCAAGTGCCATGTCAAAAATACAAGCCTCAACATCCTCAACGAGGTGCAACATCATCAAGGGGCACCATGCTATATCCAAGTGACACATCAAGCTCATAGATGCAATGTCCATGGTGTAGGAGGTGATAGAGGGTGTCAAGAGGTATGCCAAGTCATCATGTGTTCCAACACTCATCATCAAGGATCTAACATCCTCCAACTAGTGTCTAATGTCCTCCATGAAGTGTGGGAGAAGCATCATCAATGTCCTCCAAAGGACCATGTCTAACTGTGCATCATCGTCAAGCATGGGCTCAAAGAATCAAGTGAGACCAAGCATTATAAACACAAGAGTCATCATAACATAAAAAGTGAGTCACATTTTAATGTAAAATCCATGTAAGTAGTTCATATTAGGTATATTCTTCAAAATTCATGCTATATTATGACTTTATGCAATTTGCCAAGTTTAGATATGGGAGGACCATCATAGAACCCTATTTGGTGTGTCGGTATCCAAGTAGAGGAGTATTTCGCAAGAAACCCATCAAAGTGTAAGCGTGAGTGAATGGTATGATTTGGGGTTTACTTCATGGGCATGGTGTCATTGACATGTAAGGTCATGTGTGATGTTCATCTCCATGAGCACCTTTGTACAAGGAGTGCCTTATGCATTGAGTTACCCTTTCCTCAACAATGTTTGTTTCCACCTATGTCTTGCCTTTTGATATTCATTGTTTTTTCTTTGCAAACACCTTCTTTAGGTTTGTGCATTTTATTGCATTAGGGGTTGGGATATTCAATTAAGTCCTTTTATTTAGATATGCATTCATTTCATTAGGACTTGGGATGATGGCCTCATAGCGAGGAGGTAGATCTCAAGCTTACTTGGATTTTGATTTATTATTCATATCCCTTTATTGTTCTTTTGCATTTTGAATTTATAACATTCTCTTTCCATTATTTTTGTATAGTTGCATTCAAGCCCCTTCTTCTCATAGGAGAATGAAGTACAAACCTTTTTGGGCTACATGTAAAAGTCAAGCCCAAAAGATAGGACAACGAAAGGAAAATAGATGGAAAGTGTTAAGTATGGAAGGGAACAAGTACGTTACCTTTATCAATGCCTCCCAATAATACCCCTTTTCCCCAAGAGTGACAATACTTGACTATAGTACATGCGATGGCCACTAAGGTGAAACAAGGCAAAGAGCATAACTTTCAAGCATCATGATTCATTATCTGAATTCAACCCATGATCCTTACCTAAATACCAAATACATTAAAAGTAAACACTTCGTATGAAACAATGGCTAATGTACCTATGTGTGTTGGACCACCATCATCATATGAGTATGTTGATCAAGTGGATGAGTCGAGCAATCATGAGTAAGAGGCATCTGAGGGGTTGTTGTCTGTGGAGAATGTCGATCGCCATATCTAGGACCATTGTCTACAATGTGGATCATGAAGATTGATCTCCTCTAGTTACCCCGAGGTGAGAAGGGGTAACACCTTCCAAAAATTTTAGCTATCAAAAACATGAACATCTTTTAGGCTCTAGCCCTCAGTTTCCTTAGGCATTGTAATTTTGTTTCATTTTACTAAAGAGATGCAGTTATTTTTGCATTTTCTAAACAAAAGAAAATCAATACACATCTGCTCAATTGCATCTAAAACATTGAATCTTTAAACAACCTATGCCTCCAAACCATTGGAAAAAATAGTGGATTTTTGCATATTAATCTCCATTCTTATGGATCTTCCACACATACATAATATTTCCTTCAACTTTGCAAATTCTTTGAAATTCCCATTTATAAATAATAAAACATCATCAACAAACAAAGATGTGTAAGATTGCATGAATGTCCTATCTTCACCACTGAAATAACTCATGCTCCTTTTTCTGCCCTAATGGCCTTGCTAAGGTCTCTGCCACCAAAAGGAATAGTAATGGAGATAAAGGACAACCTTGGAGAAGGAAGGAAGAATTTTGCAATATATCCATTTACAAGAAGAGAAAAGGATACTAAAGAGACACATCCCATTATCCACCTCACTATAGGGTAATTGAATCCTATCTAAAGAAGCAAAAATCTAAAGTACAACCAACCGGTATGGCCATAATTTTTTAACAAATCAAGTCTCAACACAATTGCAGGGAAATTTTTAACTTTGATTAAATAAATACCCTCCTGTACATCCTCGGTTTCTTCATAAATTTGCATATCTACCAAAATCTCAAATTTCTCTTGTGATATAACATTTGAGAAGATCCTTTTGACCATGACAGTGAGGACCTTGAGATAATTTTGTACAAATGATTGTGTAGGGAAATAGGACATGAATTTTGAGAAGATTCTAGCTTTTCCTTTTTTGCGATTAAGGACATGAATGTTGCATTTAGGGAACTTGAAATGTTTCTAGAACTTTTAACTTCCTCGTTCATGTTGAGCAAAACATTCTCCAATAACTCATAAAAACCAATAAAGAACTCAAATGTACACCCATTTGACCTGGGCTCTTATCTTTTTTGAACGACATTAAAATGGTTTGCAACTCTTCCTTTCAGACCTCCTTCATCAGCATTTGGTTATTTTCCTAAATGACAAAGCTAGGAAAGTAGGATGCAATCTTTAAGATTTTTGTTGTGTTTACATCCTCTAGCTCTTTGTAGATATTATGGAATTGAGCAGATCCTTCTATTTCAACAATTTCAAAATATTTATGGATCATGTGACCCTTAGAGTTCCCCTTCTCCCATGTTGTGTTAATTTTTTTCTATGATTTGCAAAATAACGAAAAAAAAATAATATTATTTTGTTGTTTCCCATCTTGATCCAAATAACTCTACTTTTCATTCCCCATTCATCTTCCCTCTGGGCCAAAATCCTTTGTTTTTACTTTCCAACTCTTTAATTTTCATTCTATCCTCATTGAAAATCTATGATATGTTGTGTTCAAAGAGATCTAATAAATCCTTTTATGTAGACTTCAAATCCTTATATGTTTCCTCTTTTATTGGAGACCCACTCAAGAGTTGCAATGTTCACTTTTTTTAGAGCAAAGATGAACTGGAAGTAGGCATATTAATTGGAGTTTGGATCAAAATTGATTCACCCTTTTTCAACAATATTTCTATACTCTACATCTTCCATACACAAAGGGTTAAATTTGAATGGACTAGGTGGTTTATCATTTTGTCCATCGATTTGCAGAATAATTGAAAGATGACCAGAGAAACCCACAAGGATAACAAAAGATTTGATTCATTCTACCTTGTACATAATGATTTCTAAGACTCAAAATCTATCCAACCTCTTGGCTATACCTTCTATGTCAGCCTTGTTGTTCCTCCATGTAGAAACTAGATTTAAGAGTTCAACATCTATAAAACTTGAATCATGTATCTTGTGTTTGAAATACTTGGCTTCTATATCAACTGTTAAATTGTGAACCCATATCTCAACTCAAGAAGTAGTGAAATTCATGTCACCTCCAATGATCACCTTTTCTTATATAGTGTTATAGAGATTAAAAAAGGAATCACATAAAAAATGTGTGTCCACGAAAAACCATTGCAAATAATAGTAGTAAGAGTCTAGCCCAAATCCTTGAAGATGAACTTGGTCTAGATTCCTAAATCAATGACAACAAAATCATTTAGAATGGTATATTTCCTCCAACATGTCATAATTCCCTACTACATCTAGTGCAACAAAAGACTAATCTTTCAATAACTTTCCCTATTCTCTTATCAATATTGGTCCCTCTCCCGTAGTTTCTTAAAGAATCAAAAAATCTGACATGTTAATTTCAATCAGTCTGACTAGTGAAACCCTTTTGGAGGGAATTTCTAGACCTTTAATATTTAGATAAAGCAAGATCATTTTTTAACCCTTGTTGGGGGGGGGGGGTTGTCCTACTCTAAAGACCCCCTCAAGAGATTTTTGTTTCCCTTGTTTGATTTCTTTCAAAGCTCTATCCTAAGCATGTTTTAGAAAAGACTTTCTACCTACTAAACTCGAACCTTGGTTAAGAACTGGATACTAGCCTAAACCCCCTAGGGAAATTGTGCAATATCTTCTCAAAATTAATGAGTATGACTCTCCCTTATTTTCATCAATTGTATTGGAAGAAGAGTCTCCTTGATTTGAAAAGAAACTATGAGAAAGGGATTTAGAGAGTATATTTTCTTTCTCCCCATGTAAGTAATGGATTGATTGACATTGGCTTTGGCTAGAAACCTTAGGGTTAGGATTTATATCCCATCCCCGGATCCCCAACTCACATCGAATTGGCATAATAGATTGTGCCCTAGACTTTATAATGGAAGGAAAAGTGGAATGATGATTTCTTTCCACCAAGGGAGAAAGTGACCACTTATCTAATTTTAACACTGACCCATCCTCATGTGGCTACTCTTTGACATCCTCAATCAATCCTCCATTCACCTGAGGTTGATGGAGACTCTAGACAACATCCACCATTCCATCACCCTTATATTTGTCGGAAACTAATAAATCCATATCTACTTTCGATACAAATCAGGGGTGGCACTACCTTTGCAATATTTATATATGGATCACTCCATTCACTAGAATTTACATTGGATATCCCTCCATCAGAAAAGTTTCATTTATGTGCCATACCTTTCTAGAGAATGGTTTTGGATAGTATTCAATCACACATCCATACAAGTGGCATTAAACACAACAAAAAGGGATTCTACTATAGTCCAAAAGTTGGGAATAATTATTTTCTCCCACCACAATCTCCAAAGAATTTGTCAGGCCTTCGACCATGTCTACCTCAACCAAAACATAGGTGACCGTCCAATATGGGTTAGACAAAACAGAGAGATCCACCTCCAAAAATATTCCAATAGTATCACCTAAAGCCCCAATTGCCTTCTCTGACCAGAACAACTAGCGTAATATATGTCATTATTAAATACGTTTTTTCCATGTTGCATATAATTAAATGATTATAGTCGCAAGCTAATTGAGGATGAAATGAAGTATGCCCTCGAGTATGGTTATGGAAGAATGGTGGAAGTTTACATATTGGTGGAAGAATGGTGGAAGAATATTGTTATTATATATATATATATATATATATATATATATATATATATATATATATATATATATATATATATATATATATATATATATATATATATATATATATATATATTGTTATGGTATTCTTCGAAATTGACAATGACAAGAGTGGTTCAGAGGAATTAGATGGTATTGACAATTTTTAAATCTATATACACTTTATTACATCTATAAATGTTGGAACTCATTATTTTATCAAACCCATGTTCTTTTATTGTGTTCTTACATGGCGAGGACGAAGAGAGAATGACAAAAAGCATTTTGTTATATGTGTAGATATTTTTTCATGCAATGATGTATACAAAGTTTTACATTTCCCTAGTGTGGTAGTGTATCACTTATCATGGGTAGGGAAAAAAATGAAAAAAAAAAAAAAAAAACATGGTTATTTTCTTGTTTATTTTGAAATTTCATAATTTGTTTCCATGAAAAAAGCCTTGTATTTGATATTTCAAGAAATAAATCATAATATGTATCCATTTGTTCATATACATCATCAAAGACCATAGTCATTGCATCCTTATATCCCTAAAGTCCCCCAAAAGGGTCATAACTCTGTATTTTATATATTGTCATCGTGGGCCTAATCTACCCCCTTTATGTACCTTCAAGCACTATAATTACATTAGAATCAAAATTGGCTTAAACTAGCCCATAAATTCAATAAGACCAAACAAACTTTCACCCCGCTAAATATAATCAGATTCAAATATCATAAAATATAATCAATAAAAATATTGAACAAATTCAGGAAGAGGACCCTTCTCCATGAATCCCTATTCTAACAATGTTCATGTCTACATGGTGAGAGCTTCTTTAGATAATTTATCAACTTGTTCATTAAACTATATATATGTGTGTGTGTGTGTAAAAATTACAACAACAACAAAAAGTTTTTTAACTCCATAGTGTTATTCAAGATAGGAGTTAGAGCCAAGTTCTCAGTGTGATTTTTCCCATTTTTGCAGTCTATAACTAGTTCAAATCATACATAACCTAGAGGTTGCTTAAACCTCTATGTGAAGCGATTTTCAGCATAAACTACAATGCATATATTTTTTCTCTATTGTTGGTTCCCTCGCTTACTTCATATTTGAAAGAAATAAAATGGTTCTATTTCTCATGTAAAGTTCCTCCCATGCCACATCTACTTGGCATTCCTTGACCAGCTACATCGAAAAATCTCCATGCTTCTTCTTTGGAGAAAATTAAGGTCCTTAATATTCTTGAAGGTTTTACTTTTGCAAGATTCCAAGATTTATCATATGCATATCTGATTTTTTAGAAAACCTGGAATGTTAGAATGTCCAAGCCTTGAAAATTCATATTGTTTTTTATTAACCATAACCTCCAAATTACACAACATGACAATGCCATATGCTTAGCTACAAACTTATCCTTGTACTTCTAAAATAGGCTTTAAGGGTTTCCCCACTCCAATATGAATTTGTACTTGTCTAGCTTAAACATATGTTCTACACTTCACTTGAATAAGACCAATGCACAAATAAATGATCAATAAATTCTTCATTGTTTTTACACAACACACCTCTTGCTAGACCATGAAAACTTCTTTTCTACCCATTATCCCATGTAAAAAAATTATTTGACATTACCAACCAAAAGAAAATTCTAGTTTTGAGAGGTCTATTTAACTTCCGCGTTTTCTTCCACTACCATTTCTTAACCCCAACTCATTCCTCCTCTTTCCTAGTTGCATAACCAAGTTTTTTAATTTGAAATTTCATAATTGTGTTTATGTATACATGTTTGTTTTGCTTTCATGGCATGAAATTGATTGAATGTTGGTGCATAAATTAGATGCATACTAATAATCAATCTCCTCAATACATAATAGTTTTTAAAATAATAATCATTTATAAACTTTCATCGCATTGATTCCCTAGGAACGCAAGGCAAATACCACAGATAAGTTTTGTCTTATTTCTCTGTGTAATGTTATTTACAAAATCATAACCAAAGTTATAGCCAATAGGTTAAAGCCTCTTTTTAACACTATAATTTCTCAGGAGCTAAACTACAAATCCTTGATTGGATAGTTATTTCTCATGAGACCATTCACTCCCTAAAAACCACCAAGAAGCCATGAATGCTAGTAAATTTGGATAAGTCCAAATTTTATGACTGCCTCAATTGGACTTTCCTTCATAAAATACTTGAATCCTTTGGCTTTGGAGATAATTGGGCACTTTGGGTTAGAAACTTGATTTCCTCGGCCTTCTTCTCTATATTGATTAAAGGTTACCCTTCCCAAACTTTGAACTTCTCCAAGTGCATATGTCAAGGAGATCCCCTATCCCCTTACCTCTACATCATCATGGTTGAGGAGTTGGGCGCTTCATGAAGCGGGCCCTTTCTGAGGTTGTCATCAGAGGGATCATTCTCCATCGTCAAACTGATCCTTTAACATACCTCCAGCTTTTAGATGACACACTATTGATGGGGCAACCATTGGTGAGAGAAGCTTTGGCCCTCAAGAATATTCTTGATGTGTTTATGAAATCCTTTGGGGCTCTAATCAATCTATCCAAATCACAAATTTTCTTCTTCAACTCTCCCTTGTTGATCCAACGAAACATTGTTTGTCTTTTGGGTTTTCACTGAGCTTCTCTTCCTTCAAAGTACTAGGGGGCTCCCTTACTTGACAAGGCTATTCGTAATGTGTCCTACGATGATCTTTTAGCTAAATTGGAACCCAAATTGACAAAATGGACTCATTGATTTCTCACTTTCCTGGGGAAGATCCTATTGATTAAATATGTCCTAATGTCATTGCCCCTTTATTTATTCTTGGTAATGAAGATTGGATGGGGAGCGTCTGGGCTCCCTAATCTAGCGAAATGTATGGAACAACAGGGGCTTGGTTCAACAACAAACTTTTTGGGAGGTGTGCAATGGAAAATTGATACTATTTTGGAAAGATGCATGGGAACATGAATCAATTCTAGGAAAAATAAACATTATCAATAGATTAAAACCACCATGATATGAGAAGGATGGATCAAGGTGTGTCATTATTGGCAGGACTCGCAGGACAAATAGACGTCATATGATAGGAGGTGGAAAAAAAATGAGGATTGGCCTATTGATTGGACTAAGGGACTAAAACACGATTAGGAGGAAGTTGCAGAATAGGAAGATTAAAGTAAGAAGGGGAAAAGATATCTTAAGATGGGGAAGCAAAGGGGGTGGAAATTTTAGAGTTCGGGATGCCTATATACTGGTTGTTGGCTTGAAGGAGGAGGATAAAGGGAGATGTAGAACAAAGTTTGGCACTCAGCCATGTGGCCAAAAATATCAATTTTCCTCTGGTTAGTGGTGAGATGTAAGGTGTTAACTTGGGATCACATAATTAGATGAGGATATGAAGGACTATCCATATGTATGATGTGCCAAGCGGAGGGAGAAACTTTGGATCATCTCTTCAGCACTTACAGAGAAGTATCGTCCCTTTGGGATAAGGGAGTAGAGCTATTCAGACATTCATATAAGATTAGAAATGATATTTCCAAAACAATAGAGGAATGGAGGTAGGACCCCTTTACTAATCCCATTATTAACAGAGTTTGGAATTTGTTTCCAGGATTTTTGAATCGGAATATGTGGAAGGAGAGGAATAGGAGGGTCTTCAAGCAGTGAATTTTGACAGCTGATCAAGTATGGCATATCATTCATTCCAATATACATGAGTCAATCGTGGACTCGGCATGGTCAGGAGAAGATGGAGTGCTTTCGAAGGAGTAGGCAAAAATATTTCAGAACTAGAAGCTGGAGCCCTGCCATATTCAAATTACTCAGGTTCAAAAACCACCTATGACAAGATCTAGGGAGAAGTGGGTGTTATCGTCGGAGGGTCTTCTAAAGTTAAATTTTGATAGGGCATCGAAGGGGAATATATGGACCTATGGGGCTGAGGACGTCTTTCCTAATGATGAGGGAGAGTTCCAATCATTATATACGCTCACAATGGGGCATAATTCGAATAATGGAGCAGAACTGGGCGGATTAATAAAAGGATTGTTTATTGCCCAGGAACAAGGATATAGATCTTTAGTGGTGGAAGGGGATTCCCAACTATTAATCTCATCTCCAAGGAAATCGATATATGGGACACACCATGACAAACTCTCCAATAATTGGAAAGTTTCCTTTGGTCTCTTTGAAGTAGCACGCTTGGTAATTCTCCTCCATGTGGTCATTACAGAACATGTCATATGAAAAGCAAATGCAATGGTATACTTTCTATCCAATGTAGGAGTGATGCAAGTAAACCAATATATTTATTGGCATGGGGGAGGTTCATTCCCCAATCTCTATAGTAGGAATTCATCCACTTGAGTGAGTTGAACCTTCGACACATGGATGGGGTGTAACCAGTCAGGGTTGGATGCACCCACAGGGCACTCTAAGAGGTTGACTTGATAAGTGGGATGTTTCAAATAGATGAAGGATTGTTGAAAGATGAGTCGAGGAGGGTGACGGATGTAAGGACCGGAAGAGGGGAGAACGTACCTATGGATGTCGTGGTTGGAAATCATGGAAATCATTAAGCCAAGGGGTGTTTTTCCTAAAGGAGGTACATAGCACTCGACTATGGTGAAGTAGAAACTTCAAGAAGGAATTACTAGGAGAAACCAAGTGTATAATGTTAAAATGAGGGGTGGAGCAGGAGTTCCAACAATGATGGTGTTGTCTATGGTTACTCGTATTAGGGGGTGGAGAATTCACAATGGAGTTATTCAATAGGGAGTGACATGATGGAATTTAGGTATCTAGAATATGGGGGGGAATTTGATGAGGCTTTCGTGGGATAGTTGGAATCTAGTCAACTTGAGAAATCATAGAGACCAGGTAGTGTTGAAACTTGGAGGGGCAAGATCTGGCTTGGGCGCAAGGGTAAGGTCGGGTGGTAGGTTTTCTAGGTGAGGAGAGAGACCCGGAAGCAACCTGTGTGGAAAATGGGTTATTGGTACCAGGGCAATAATCTACACGAGTTTTTCAAGGAGATGTGGGTTCTTGCAATTCCCAATATGGCCAGGAATTCTAGAAAGAGGGAAAGGGCAAATCGTTAATTGGAGAAGAGGAAAGATTCAACCTCATCCTCCCAAAGGCCGGTAGAAAATACCAAAGAAACTTATGAGGCTTAGGAGGTGGGCCATCGATACCAAGAGCTCTGCTCAGAGGCGGAGAAAAAGGAAGTTGAAGAGGTTGAGGAGGTGGTTCGTGCTTAGATATGGTCAACTTGTGATAAGAAGATCTTCGAGGAAGTGCATGATTGGGTCGATGATCCCTTCTATTCTACTACAAGGACACCAAATAATTCAAAATCATTGAAACCTACCAAATTGTTAAGGAAATGGTCAGGAAGGATTTGGAAAGGACCGTGAGAGAATGGGGGGATATACTACATGCAAATTGCATATTTGAAAGAAAATTTGAATGATTTTTCCAATCCCAATATGGCATTCGATTCAAAGTGTCTCTAGCTAGTCATCATCCAAAGAAATGGCAGGATGGAGAAGGAACACCAACCTCGTCTGGCACCAAAAATTGTCCAATAAATGTGGATGCATCCAAGCAAGCTACAACAACTATCGAGGACGAGGTGCAGAAAGAGAAACTCCAACCCAAAGCAGAGGGATAATGGATTTGAAATAGCTTTTGTTATGATGTTTTTTTTATGGCCATAGACCAATTGTTGGGCTTATAATATATATATTCCAAAAAGACAATTAAAGGTAGATTATGAACAATTTGTTTACACATAGTATAAAAGGATATCTTAGAACTAAAGACTTCTAGTTTGAAAACTTTGTTAAAAATCTCAGGGTAAAGAATTTGGTTTCCTTTTTTTGGAGGATTCCCCCAAGCATGCTATAACACTTTTTTGTATATAATAGATAAATCTTGGTTGTTTTTTAGCTTAAAAATAATCATCATTAATAAAAATCAATAACAACAACAACAACCAATAATAATATTGATCATTATGCTAGAAAAAAATTTGGATAAAAACTATGTAAGAGGTTTAGTTTTTATCAAGAAAAGTTTCTAGCATAATGACTAATTGTGGAAACCCACATACTCAATTATTGATCATAATTATAATTATAATTAAAAATATATATATTAAAATTTGATTATGGTTTTTTATGGGGAGATGTCCCTCTAATCTCGAAAAGCAACTTAGAATTCCCAAAGATTTATGTTCTAGCACGAGTATGTCAGTAAATCTTATAAGACAAAAGTTATGATAATTAAATCCAAAAATATCACTTACGCTAATTTTGTGTATGGAAATAACAACTTGGAGGAAGTGAATTCATACAAATGTCTTGGAGTTTACCTTCATCACAAGTTTAACTAGAACTACAACATTGAGAAAAGAATTAATGGAGGATGGAAAGCCTATTTTAGTCTTGAGAACAACTACAAATCAATAGATTTATGCTTTTAGTTAAAAAAAGAGGTTCCTCTTTGAAACACTTGTTACTCCAACTATCGTATATGGATGTAAAGTTTGGGGCTCCAACATCTCTAGAGAATCTTGGAGAAAAATCAAGTAAATCTAAAAGTGTTTTATAACTTATAATCTTAAAATTAAAGGCAAAACACACTTTTCAACCTCCTCTTATAAGCTAGTCTTTCACCCGTTGGGAGTATGGATATACCTAATGTACAAGCACATGATGAGTAACATCAAACAAAAGAACCCCCCTTGGATTGCTTCAAATTCTAGTGAAATTCACTTGTGGCTTAATAGAGGATGCAATGAAAATGTTAATTATTGGCTAAACCATTGGATAAGAGAAGAGATGGCCATTCTTCATAGCATTAATATTGTTAAAGATACTATCACATCTAAACTTAAAGAGAAATTGTGTGCAATGAAGAAATAGAGAACAAGATAAAACCAACGTTCTATAAAGAGGTTACTAACTCCAATCTAGAATATCAGAAGTATCTTTCTATCATGGCTAGCTAAAAGAATAAAATCCACATTACTAAAATAAGAATGAACTCTCACAAGCTCCAACATAATGAAACTAGGCATTGGACAAATCTTAAAACATTGCAGGATGAAAAAAGTTGTCATCTTTGTGATAATAAGGTGGAGAATGAAAACCGCTTTCTCTTAGATTGTCCTACATATGCCCACATTAGATCTCAATTTCAAAATATTTGTAACACTATCAATTTTCATAACCTATCAACACATCAAAACTATGTAGATTTAGGGAAGCTTTTCTCTGATCTTTTTGAATATAGAAACAAATTATTAAAGCAAATCAATTAATTTTGTATCAGTTTTCTTAAGGTTTTATAGATGAAAGTTGGCCTCAGTGGACGATAATAATCATCATCGTCACAATTAGTTAATTAATTAATAGTAATTAATAATAATATTCTAATAATTGAATGAATAAGTCTTAATTAACAATTGGTTCATCTAGAGTGAACTTTTCATGGTGGGTGAAGGCTCTTTGGCTAAGGTTCCCTAGTCGCATCCCTTGTCGCAGGATTCTGCAATATCGGGGGTGCTCTTCTTCCAGTCGGTGTGTCTACCCTTTGTGGGATTGGTTGGAAGTTGAAATTTTTTTCAGTTGGTGGCCTTGCTCTCCCTTCTTGTTTTTTCTTGTCATTGCCTGAGCTGCTATCGTGTTGATCTGATTTTTCTCTATTTAATTTGGTGTGTTGCTATTGGTTTTGGGTGCACCACCCTTGATCCGTTGATTAGTGGTGGGTTTCCGCTCGTTTTCTCCTCCAAATCTGGACTTACATTTTTTGGTATGTCTTGAGCGTGGATCCGGTTTTTTTGATGCTACAGTCCTTATTCCGATGTGATGCTTGGTGGTCACGCTCTCCTTAGTGCGAATCTGGCTTCCTTTTCTTTTTTCGGTGTGATATTTTTGGATTTGAGTGTGTCATCTATGTTTCGGTGCCTTGTGGTTGTTTTTCTCATGATTATGTCCTAGATATGGACCTTTGATGTCTGATATGTCGTATGCGAGGTTCCGGTCTTTTGTTGTTGCATCCATTTTGCGCGTGCGGACGTTTTCCTGTTGATTCTTTGTGGTTGGATCTCTACAATCCATCCATGTTGGTTAATTCAAGGCTTTATGCAATGTCAGGGTTTTCCCAAAGGCTTTGGTGGCTGGGGGGTCTCTGCACTCCTCTCAGGCTCTAGTTTTTTTAGAGTGGATGATTTGGTTGTTGCTTCTTTTTCAGTGTTTGGGTCAAATCTTTGAGGTCCTTTCTTTTTGGGCGTGCAGTGTTGATTTTGGTCCCTTGGTCGCATGCAGTTTCTAGCTCTTTCTCTTCTGTGGATGCAAGACTCCTTGTTATGTTGTCCCTCTGGTTCTGGATCTTGAGGGGTTTATTTGTCACTCTAGCCTAGTCCATCCAGGGTTTCTTTCGGTTTTCCTTTACTGCTTCTTCTTAGCTGTGTTTTGTGGCTATTTTTCCTGCAGATTTTCATTTGTTTTGGGACCACTTTTAGAGGGCCATTTTAGTTGTGTCTTTCTTCCTCTTGGGTTGAAAGGTTTTTTAGACTAAATGCATGCTTTCTAGATGCAGTATTTAGAATGTATCTTTTATTTCTTTTATTAAAAGTTACGTTTTTTCCTTCAGAAATAAAATAAAATAAACTATTTTATGAATTGAATTATTAATTAATTAATTAATTATGTATGAATATGACACTAATAATGCAACATATGATGTGAAAACACATGCTATCATAAAAACATATGCAAAAACATGTTGGGATCCTCCATAGGAGTGTAATGGGGGGTCAAAGGGTCCACTAGAGTAATAATAGTGGAGGTTATTCAATGTAAGGTGGACTAGGTCCACAATGTTTGTTATTAGTAAATAATACCCACCATGGTAGTTAGTATTAAATAAATGTAATGTGCTTGCATTGAGAAAGGTCCACTGGGTAGTTAGGAAGTTGTTATGATTAGGGTTCTCTTGTCAACTCTAGATAAGGATGGAGTCATCCTTATGGGAGGTGTAGAAGAATATTATATTTCAATCTTAGCTCATTCAGAGGTCACCCAACCTTAATATGCAAGTGAGCAAGAGAGGATTCTTTCCATTAAATGATCAATTGTAAAGTGTTTCCCTCCCTTAAGGGTCTTGATATTAATTAAGTGTAAGCATTCTAAAGAAAATTGTGTATCAAATTTGTGTGTGGAGTTTTGAAACGTCCAATAAAGAGAAACATTTCGAGTGGACACTCCACCCATCATCAGAGACATAAGATGATGGTGTGTTGTAAAAGACAGTGTTGGGTTCATAAAGCGGGATATTGGATATTGTTGTTGACAAATTGAAAGTAAACGTAGGCATTAGGTAATTAGTAACGGTAATATTATGGCATGAACAAGGTGGTTAGGGTGGATAAAAAATAAGAATGATTAAAAATATTCAAAATATAATAAAGTCTTAAATTAGAATAATTTGGTATTAGGTTAGGGTTAGGATGTAGTGAATGTAAAAAAAAATTATTAAGGATTAAGAGTATGATTAAAAATATTCAAAAGGATGATAAATAATAAACTAAGGATATAATTAAAGAGAGCATTTCTGATATCTCTTTTGTGATTCAATTTCTTGGGTTAAGATTCATAATAATTGGTATTATAGCTCTTTTTGGGGCCAAAAAGGAAGGTTTTTATTTATTTGTTTTGTAGGGTTTCAATTGAAAAAAGGAGGGTTGCAATACTCAAGGAAATTCATGTAGATTTATGGGAAGAATTTGAAGAAATCATTTATATATCTGAGTTTCTATCGAGAAAGCACTTAAATTTAAAAAAAAAATCATCCAAATCAGAGTCTGAAAAGTGAAGATATCGCTAATTTAAAATCAATTATTTTAGGGTTTTTCTATGATGGTCGCATGGATTGCAGAGCAATATCTTTTAACAGGGTACTCAGATTGCACCCATACCACTCTATTTATTTGATATATAAAATTGTATGCTTTCAATCAATATCTAGTAAGTTATAGCCCTTGCAAATTTATGCCCTCCAACCTTAATGGAACTAAAGAATGGAAATGTTAATAAACATGATATGGGAGGATCATATCATGGCATTGTTCTGGTATGTTGATCAGTATAAAAAAATATTCAATCAACCTGTATTAAAAATATACGAAGAATTCAATCAATTGGTATCAATAAGATATGAAGGTGAAATTTCATTAATTTAAGAAGGCTAGTACTATTGATGCCATCAATGATGATTATAACCAAGAACGATATACCAAGTATGATTTAGAGGATGATTGTGTTGGTTGGTACATGGATAGCTATTATTTTTGGGATGACAACTACTTTCACCTTCTATTTGATGACTCTGATCCCCCTTATGTAGAGAAACATCATGCTAGGAGGTTAGTAAAATGTTATGAATACCAATTTTGAGCTTTCATATTCTCCATTGGTAATATTCCTTCCAAATCCCCATATGACCTTTGTTAGTTACGTGGAGGGGTTTTTGGATATGGTTGGATCTATATATTTGGATCCACATAATTGTGTTAGGCATTTGGAGCACCATTTTCAGCTAGGTATTGGGATCATGTATCTTATCAGGTGAGTTGACATGAGCACTTAGACTTGGGACCTAGATTTATGGATGAACACCTTGGGTTACTTTAGTATTGCGGTAAGTAATTGAAAATGGGACATGGGCTACTTCAACATTGTGGTCATCACTCATACATGGGGCCTAGGTTTATGGTGGAGTTTATTGTACTACTTTAACATGTTGGCTAACACTTATACATCGGGACCTTGGTTCCTTAGGTTACTTCAGTATTGCAATCAACAGTTATTCATGGGGCCTTAGTTTATGGTTGTACCTCCTCACACCAAGCATTGAGGGAAATGATTTTCTAACGGGGGTGGAGTGCTTGGATCCTCCCTAGGAGTGTAATGGGGGGGCAAAAGGGGCCATTTGAGTAATAATAGTGGAGACCATTCAATGTAAGGTGGAATAGGTCCAACATGTTTGTTATTATTATTATTATTATTTAACCAAAACTAGGGAAATTTTACTAATAAAAAGAGGTTATAGAAAAGCTAAACAACGCTAGTACATCCAACTGAAATTTTCCAAAATTAGACAAGCAGAGCAAATCCAAACCAAAATACATAACTTACATATGTATGCTGGCAAAATTTCCCAGTATCTACAACTGCTCTAGATTCTATGAAAACTACCTAATATATAGATAACTCTAACAACATAGGTTATTTAAAAGATGTTGCAATTGCTAGCTTTGTCTAGTCCCTAGTTGGGTGGCACTGGTACTTTTTCACCTATCTCTGTGGCTTCAAAAAATTGTAGAATTGTGACTCCCTCTATGACTTCTCCTTGTCCATAATTGATTGTTACCGTTTGATTTTAGGCCCCTCAATTGGCATTCTTTCTCAATTCAGTGATCGGGTTCCTAAACATAACACATTTTTCCTCGACATTAACAAGTTGTTGCTTTAATTGGGGCATAATCCCCATAATGGGAGTAACTTGAGATATTACATGTTTTTCATTTTCCTGTACATTAGCTATAAGATTGCAAATGGTGGGCTTGTTACCTTGTATCATTTCCTCATGGGTCCACAAGATTCTTCTCATTTCTTATTGTTCATGATAATCAAAAGTTCCAATGGTCAAATCAAATAGATTATGTAGAATGAAAACCTGATACCAACTGAAGGGATAAAGAAGTAGTTGAAGACTTGAATTTCCCTCAGAGAGGACAAAAGTTGTCATATGGAGACAAGACTAGAGACCATCGTTCCCAATCCACATGCCAAATTACAAAGAACCAGAAAATGAGTCTTCTAATAGAGTCTTAGTGTTCTAAGGGGAGGAAAACACTCAACCCCAAAGAAACTCAATGCCATAAAACACAGAGCACCAAAAACATAGAACCTGTATGAAATCAAAATCACGAACATGAAACAAACTAGAGAAAGAAATTGGATTCACCAATTTGGAAGCAATCCCTCGCCCTGAAGGTGTTATGGAGCAATCACAACATTTAACAATGATGAGGGGAAGATTCTCGTAATCCCTCTAGAACTCCTCGCATAATTTCACCATTATTCTACCTCTACTGGGACTTAAAACCAAATCAAATTCATTACCAAAATTCCACATCGAACTGAGCATGTGCAAGGAGAGTGTGAATCTCATAGTGTTTGTAGCTAGGTTTGGGGAGTAAAGTTGCCTCATGAGCGACATGTGTCTCATTAAATGGATGGTACTTTCTAATTGATGAATAAAGTTCCCAACGTATGGCTTGATGAACTCATGTGTCATTAACCCTTAGAACCCTGGTTTTTAGCCTTGTGGCCTCATTTGCAAAGTGTGTCAGCTTCATAGTTATGTGCTCTTAGAACTTGGATTTTTATTTTACTTTTTGGAACCTTGTTACTTCTTGCTAAATCCTAGTCAAAATCAATGTTATTTTGTGATTGGCAGCGTGGGAGGTTTTGTGCATTGATTGTATAAGAACCTTAGACTCTCCCACCACAATGATAGAGGTTATATGGTGATCTAATGTTAATCTTGAACCTTGCAGTAGTGCGTAGGCCTCTACCTAGTTATTAGTAGAGATTATGAGACCCGAAGCATAGGATAATTCTTCTTTTCTTTCAGGATCATATAGAATCCTCCCTACGCCTGTCACCCCTACTATGTTTGTTATTATTAAAAAAGGCCCATTATGGTATTTAATATTGAATAAATTTAATGTGGCCTCATTAAAGAAGGTCCACTAGGTAGTTGGGAGGTTGTTGTGATATGGGTTCTCTTGTCAACTATAAATAAGTATGGAGTCCTCCTTATGGAATATTTATGGAAGAATATTGTATTTTGAGATTAGCTCATTGAGAGGTCACCCAACCTTAAGAGGCAAGTGAACATGGGTGGATTCTTTCTATAAAAGGATCGTTGTGATATGTTGCTCCACCTAAAGGGTATTTGATATAATCAAGTAAGGGGGACTTTCTATCGTATTTTTGGATATATTGTGTGTAATAACATTTTTAAATCTACGTTAAATAACAAAACACTTGCCATCACAAACACACAACATAAAACTCGACGTAGATTGAACTATGTGATGCACAATATGACACAAAACAAGGATGCAATCTACAAAGAGTGTCAATTTATGTGACACAAATTATGACAATGATGATATAAACACAATACAATGTATGATTCCCCTAATGCATCATGGAAAAAATAAACACACACACACACACACACACACACACACATTGCCATGCAACGCTAAAGCCGATGATATGGAATTGTATTGTAGTATTGTGAATCAAATATGGCACATGGGTGAATCACATATGGCACATGGGTGAATCACATATGGACACAAAAGTGTTGTTTTTTAGATGATTTTAAAGAAGGATAATGGCATTTGAGTTTTCAAGCTAGGGAATGGACTAGGCCATCTCACAAATGAAAATTGGTGTGGTAATTTGTGGTATAACATATGCCCCCTAATGTATGAGGTCAGAAGAGAAATTAATGGCTGAAATACATTATAACTTTAATAGGCGAGGATGCATTGAAGTATTGACGTAAATATAATGAAAGTTCTTGAACAATTGATCCAAGAACAAAACCATCAGCAGAAATCAAGTAAAAGTATTATCTTCCCAAGTCAGGCATACCCATGCTCAAGAGTGATGTAAGCATGGCCTCCAAATCAAGTACACTATAGATCAATGAGTAGTGAAAGAAGAACTGATGTCCATGGCCATGAAAACTATACACAGTGGATCCATGTGATATATATAGAAGTAGAAATCATGGCCACTAAAAATACACAGTGGATCCATGCAAATGTAGATCATATCCATGAATGGATACATATTGGAGCTATGTCTAAAAATCAAATCAAAGGATATTTGGAGTCAATTAAGTGAACAAAATAATTCTCTACAAGTACCAATGTCTGTGGCGGTGGTACCATCAATATAAGTTGGGTAAGAGCACAAAATATGTGGTGCTCTTACTTCACCCGAAGTCTTCAAAATGATCTGTCGTGGTACGAGTCTACACTACGTGAATAAATGTGTTGGATTCGAACACAGTGAGACACTGTTTGATTACTGGTCATTGATGTATATCATTAACAAACACGAGACAACCGATCAAACACGAGACAACCCATCGATGATGATAATGGGTGTCAAGGTACCTAGTACAATCTAACAAGTGTGAATAAATGAGTTGATGTCAAACACCTGATAGAATCTACCGATTAGGGGACATTGATGTATTCCCATTATCAATAGAGAGGGAACCTTCCACTGATGACTGCAAGCCCCAAGGTACTAAAAATGACTCTATATCCCTATCCCAAAGCAAGATGTGTTGAAGTCGATAGGAAGAGATCCATTGGAAGGAGGGCACTAAGGCATCCCCCATCATCCAACAAGATGAGTAACAGAAGGCCAAAGATTTGGAACGACTTGGATGAAAAAATTGTAAGGACCACACCGAGGTATGACTCTAGCATGCACCAGATGGAATAGTGCACAACATAGACTCTCTAAATAGTATCCAATGATGAAGACTACTGACAAATACGAGGAATACACCAATGGGGTCAAATGGAAACCAAGGTACCACATGAATCCCTATGTGTGATGATTCGTGTTGACGTCGAACACAAGGGAAACTGCTCAGTCAGTGACCAATGATGGTTTGTCATCTACTGAGCGCAAGGTCACCTATCAATGATGGAAATAGGCCTAGGGTGCCTCAGAGGAATGTGTCATAGTCGATAAGAGAAAACATGTCAGCAAGAAGTCAATGGGGATCTTCTATACTAGCATGAGTGAAATACAAAGATACTTGTGAAACTGAGATGTAATTGATTGACATGGGAAGGCCGACTTGAAAAGTCAAGGATTTCTGCAGAGTGGCGGACTTAGGATGA
This sequence comes from Picea engelmannii, assembly GCA_009831015.1. Classification (NCBI taxonomy): domain Eukaryota; kingdom Viridiplantae; phylum Streptophyta; class Pinopsida; order Pinales; family Pinaceae; genus Picea; species Picea engelmannii. The sequence continues at coordinate 224,951 of ML780019.1, read as the reverse complement.
AACTTCCCTTGAACAAAAGCACGACACATTTTGTGACTTAGGCAACATGGATTACAAATTGGGATACATCTATGATACAAGAGGCATCAACAAATGCTCCATATGACTGGAAGAATAACCAGTCGGCGGAGATTATACTCAATAATGAGGAAAGTCTCCTAAATCCATACCAAACCCAAAAATATTGATATACTGACTCAAATATTGTGCTTTGTTAAGGGTGAAAAAATGTTTCCAAATAAAGAGATAGACGCTTTCCCGCCCTTCTTTTTTGTTTTTCTATTTTTTTGTCTTTTTCATATTATTAAATCCTGAAAAAAAAGAATAAAAGAATGTTATAGTACATTGGAGGAAACGACTGTCATGGGCAAGAAAACTAGTTCTAGAGCACAAGGAACATACCTATAATTAATTCCAGGAAGCATGTACAGGATAAGGTCACTCAGGGGAATGTCTCCTCCAAGGGTAAAGGTGTGGAATCGCAAAGGCATAAATTGCAAGGCTAGCAACTGGTAGGAATGCATAAGCAAATGGTTCAACAATGGCAATTTGAAGTCAACATTAGGCCTAGAAGCGCGAGCAATTAATATGAAATGCAATTACAACTTGAGAAATATGTGGAAGCCCCATGGGTAAGTGATCCAGAAAGAGATTGAGAAGAAGTCATGAGGCTTCAACGCAAATACATGGCGGGACTAAACATGGCTTCCGAGCCTACAAAAAAACTGCAACATGGGTGTCAAAAATGTCAATAAGATACTAACTAGGACACCCATAGAAAGGTAAGCTCTACCATTTGTAAACGACACCTTTAAAGCAGCTTTGAAGGTATGATGTCGTGAACAAATGGAATGGACCCTATGGCATATATGTGAGCGATATAGATAAATGCATTGTGCACGTGAAATCAAACCTATTTTATATGCCAGTAAAAAACACAATACTTGTTGAAGAATCCAACAATGTTGACATATGTAGCATCATATGTTAGTGGGAGTCCCATAGGTAATGGCCAGGAAAAGATTGAGAAGAAGATATCCAACTTCAACATATAGTCATGGCGGGACTAAACAGGACTCCCACACCTAAAAAAGAACTTGCAGCATGGGCACCAAAATGAAAAAGGGGTTCTAAGCTAGGGCTCCCATGGAAGATAGGCTCTACCATTAAAAAACGACATTCTAAAGTATATAGATGGGTTAATGTCACAATTTAATGGGATTGACGCTAGGGAAAAAGGGAAATCGCAACTGAAAATGCAAAGTGTAAGGTGTGTGAGACCTATTCAAAATGTCAGTTATACGAGAACAATACCTTCCCAAAGTCTTGAAAAAGACTCGGTCAACCGAAAACAGACCATAACATGCCCAAAGTATCCTTCTACAACCCGAAAATGCAACAACCACGCTATAAATCCCTTTTACATTAGTTCAATGAAGGAAAAATAGCAAAAGTATGGAAAAGTGGGTCTAAAATTACATGAAATAGTGATAATTTACCATTTTACCATATCATTTTCACAATTTACCCAAAATTGCCCAAACTTGGTGAAAACCCTCTCAACTTCGAATGAGGATTGGGGGAGCTTGGAGCAACAAAACCACTTGTCATCTGGACCAAGTAAGCTTATAACCTTACTCTTCATTTTTGTTCCTTTCATTTTGAAGATTTCATGAGAAATCGAGGAGCGCGCTCCCCTTTTTCTCATGAACTTTGTGCATGCGTGATTTTTCTTAAGGAAAATAACGTATATATGTTATTTGATCGAGGGTGAATCATGGAAGTATGTGCCTATCCTAATTATGAATCATATATTACTTGACATGAATGGAAAAATCAAAAGATTGATTGCCTTCTTCCTTGAATTTTGCAGGATGTTTGTTCAATGGAGAGAGCGTGAGCACAAGGATGTTGATAACGCTATAGTTGAAGATGATGATGTCATGAATGCTTTTCGTCAATGTGGAATGTATAAATTATTTCAAACCAATGGTATGTGAGCACAAAGAAGATTGCTCAATATCCTCATTGACTATTGGCATCCAAATGTGGAGGCATTCATGCTTGATGGGAAAGCATTAACCATCACGGTGGAAGATATTTACTTCATTATCGGCCTCTCTCGGAGAGGCAAAGCAGTGAACTTCAAGAATCATGGAGGGGGTGGCTTGACCATCAATGAGTATATAGCCACTTATTGCAAGGATGGCACCGATAAAGTGGGCATGCAAATACCTATCGAGAACATACAAAATTCAAGCCTCAAAGTGATCTTATACACCATGACAAGCATCCTTGGATCATCATCCTTACACCAAGCCTCACGGTCTCAAATGCAATATGTGGTTGAATGTTTGAGACCAACAATATTTGACTAGAGCACAACAATTCTCAATTGCATGAAGACCCAATTGACTGACTACAAGTTGCGAAGGAAAAAAAATTCAAGTTTGGTAACGTTCTCTGTGCTTTATTTTTTGAGAGAGTATCAAGTATGAGCCTGAGGAATTCTGTGAGAGAACACCAACGACCGTGGCCCGCATTTATACAATGTACTAATTTATTAGTGCACCTTGCAGGGGGATTATTGTTCAATCCTTTTGATGTTAACTTCTTCGATTGGTGGGCACGACAGATACTTAAAATCAAGGACTATCCATATGTCAAGATTGACTTTTCCTGATATCCAGATATGATTGTACCTCCCGATGGAGTGCTTGGAGATATAGGTAACATTTATCTTTTGTTTTATTTTATTTTTATTTTGTAGACAAGATTATTAAAAGGGAAAATAATCTGTCTTTTTGGTGAGATCCACATTACTAAAATGTACCCTTTGAATGTGGAGATAGAGCACCAGTGAGACCAACTGACCTCCCACAACATAGGCATCGACAAAGAGGTGAAGTAGAGTCTAGTGATTATGCAACCAGGACACTGCGAAGCGTGGGAAGGAACATGGAGGCCTTGACATGATCTATCCCTATGGAAATCATAGAGGATCTGACAATGGGGATGCAATGTCAATTTGTTGGTAGTAGCCCATCTTTTGTGTTATGGACCTCTTGTGCTATATATATATATATATATATAATCTCGCAAAAGTTCAATAACAACATTGTATTCGGCTACGTTATTAGTAGTTTCCCTCAGACAAACACCTCCAACGAATACTAGCTAGTTAGTGGGAGAATAAATTTCCCACGCAACGGAAGCAAGGTTCTAAGTATGGCGATTGGCACCGTCTGTGAACCTAACATAAACTGACAACTCCCCTGGCATCTGTCAGACAACAAAAACACAACAATTAAAAATGCGGGAAAAAAAAAACATCTATACAAAGGTATATACAAAAGATTAAAAAAAAAATACAACAAAACTAGTACTCGATCCATTAGGCTCAAGCATAGTACTTTTTAAGGTAGAGCCCATTTTTGGGCTCCAGCAACACAATTCCTTCATAATATGCCAATTCGTAAGCCCCTTTTTTCAACACATGTCACATGATATAAGGATCATGCCACATAGGGTTGAACTTTCATGCTCCCAAGGCATCTTTGTCCTTGTCATAGACCAAAACAAGGTCTCTTTCGGATAACACCCATGGATGAACAGACTTATCATATTAAGTCTTGACACATTTCTTATGCCCTTCATTTTCTAAAGCAACATCTTGACATTTTTCATCAAGATGTTCCAAGTAAACAAGGCATTCTTCAAGTTGAGTCGTGTCAGGGAGGAGCTCAACAACAATTTTAAGTGAAGGGATTTTCTATTCAATAGGAAAAACTGCTTCTACTTCGTGAAAAAGTTGAAAAGGTGAAAAGCTTGTTGCAGTTTTGACTGAGGTTCAGTAGGCCCACAATGTCATATATAACATAACATGACAATTCGATTTCGTTGTGTTGACAGTTCTTTTTAAAATGGTTTTCAAGGATTTGTTAACATCTTCAACTTGACCATTTTCCTAGGGTAGTAAGGAGATGAGAGCTCCTTCATAAAACCTAGTTTTAATGCTAACTCAAACATTGTGCAGTTCTAGATTTGGATGCCATGGTCAGTGACTATCTCTCTCAAAACCTTGAACCTAGCTATGACCTAATTAAACACGAAAAGTGTTGTGGTTTCACCATCATCAACGAATGTCGGCATGACCTCTTCCCACTTAGTAAAGTAGTCAACGACCACCATTATATATCGATTCCCCCTAGATAAAACTAGGTGGCACATCATAAAATCTATCCCCCACTTTGTTAAGGGGCCGACAGTAATAATGAGAAACATAGGAACAAGATGTGCGCACATATTTTTAGTAAAGATTTGGCAAGGGTGACATTTCTTGACTACTTCAATGCAATCTTTAAAGATCATTGGCCAGAAATATCTGGTGCATAAAATCTTCTGGGTTGTTGCCAACCCTGATAAGTGAACGCCACATGCTCCACTATGGCAATCATTCAAAACCAACTATGCTTCCTCATGAGTCAGGAAACGATGGAGAATTGAGTCTACCCCTCCTTGATAAAAAGTGTTGGTGATAATGAGATAATTCTTAGCTAGATGGTGAGTTCTTTGTCACTCATCTCACGAAAAATGCGAAGGAAACTTAAGTGCCAGGAGATACATAATGATATCTCCATATCAAGGATCAGACGAAGAGATGAGGAATATATGCTCATCTCGAAGTGAGTCAATAACTTAGTAATCCTCATTCTTTACTGGGAACTCCAAAATAAGTTTGGCAAAGACTAAATACTTCTTGAATTTTGCATAAGCAAAATCCAAATCAAACTCCTGAAGAACAAAAATCCATGTTTTCTACTTCTTGTCGATTATTCACTGAGTCAAAACATAATGAAATGGGTTAACATCGGCGATGACAATCGTCTTGTGCAAAAGAATATAATGTCGAAGATGTTGAACAACATTAAATGTTGCTAAGGCCAGTTTCTCGACATGTGAATACTTTAGTTCATGACCTACCAAGGTGTGACTCAAATAATAGTGACATGCTCTTCAAGCTTATCATCCTCTTGAAATAAGATCATGTCGATAGAAGATTCAACTACTGCGAGATACATTAGAAAATATATATTATAATATGGGGGGCTAAGTAGGGGAGTTGAAACTAGAGCCTTTTTCAATGCATCAAAACAACATTGTGTTGACTCGTCGTAATAAAATGGAACACCCTTATTGTGATATCGGCATAGTTCGGTACAAAACGCTGAAGGAAATTTGCCTTTCTTTGTAGGCTATGAAGTTGATGCACTGTGCACGAGGGAGGAAGCTCTATTATTGCCTCAACCTTCAAAGAGTCATCCATGATCCCTTTAGCTAAAACAATAAAACACAAGAGACGTCCTGAAGTTGCAAAAAATATGCACTTATGTGGATTCAAGCAAATTCGATAGTTACGACATCTCTCGAAGAAAAGGCAGAGGGGTAACAAATGTTGCACTATCTTGCAAGAATGAGTTGTAAGATCATCTAAACAACCCTCCAATATGTGCTTAAGATCATGGAAAGAAAACATCATGGCCAGTTGAAAAGTGGTTCCAACATTTTTTAGGCCAAAGAGAAATTTTCTTGTATGCAAAGGTTCCCCAAGGACAAATAAAAGTTGTACTATGCTGGTCCTCGAGACATATCTATATCTGGTTATAACCAGAAAAATTGTCCATGAAAGAGAAAATCTCACTTCTTGCGCATTCGTCAAGAATGTGATCGATAAACGGCGTAGGGAAGTTATCTTTAGGAAAAGCTTTATTCAAATTGTACCATGATTCTTGTCCACCGGAACGGGATTGGATACCCATTTTGTCAATGGGACTGGATAGATAAAGCCTGCTTTGAGCAGTTTTTCTACCTCAGCCTTGAGCATTGCTACTTTCATCGTGTTAATCGGTCATAATTTCTGTTGAACAAGCTTAGCATTTTCATAGGTTTGAATCTCATGTTCGACAATCTAAAGATGTATGTCAAGCATTTCGTCGTACAACCAAGAGAAAACATTATGAAATTCCTTGAAAAGTGTCGTATACTAAAGAATTTCATCTTGAGAGCAGGATGCCCTGATAAAGATTTTTTATAAAAAATCAGGGGTCCTAGAAATGTTGATCGAAACACTCTACGATATGTTCACCATATTCCCCTCGGCATAGACATTGTGCTTTACTAAGGGATTCATCGTCTGACCAACATTTCTACTCACGACTAACTTGAAAACTCTGTTTTCCACATGACTGATCTCGGGGAGGAAATACGATCAATGATGCATATCCTCCCATGGCCTTTATGATCTAGTCATTGCCTCTATAATAGCCTCATCTGAAGGCAAGACGGTATCAAGACAGTCTTGGGAAATTGAAGAATTATGAGCCTAGATGGGCTCCAAAAACTTATCGTCCTCCTCTATCAATGAAAGAGTTCAATCTGAGTCTGTAATGGCTTGTCGGATAGCTTGGTAACCGACTTTAGCGGTAGAAAATGGCATAGCCATCGTGACATGTGTGCCACCTTCTACCGAATCATATGGTGAGGGTAACACCCATGAATCTTTAAGATACAATGTTCTGAATGAAGCAATTCTTGTAACAGAAGCCAGGGAACTCGAATTTTGATAGTCGACTAGGGTGGCATGAATATAAGACAGTAGTGTTGGGAAATTAAAGGTTTCCATAAGCAAAGTACACATTCCAACATCGATACTCTCAGTTGTCGGCTAAGATTTTTCGATCCATTGGACTTTCTATCTCGAATTTTCCATAGAGATAGAGTTGTTAAAAGCCATCTGAACAATAGTTACAATCCTCCTCTCATGGGGAAAATATAAAATTCAAAATATCGATGAGACGATGGTCGTCATCACATAAGTCCAACTCCTTCCCAATAACATATTATAGTCAAGCGGTGCATCAACTACCTTTAGTTTAATGGAAACAAACTTTCCTCCTTAATGGATAGAAAAAGAATAAACAAGTTTGTGCAATCTAAATGATCATATGTCAAAAGTGGTTAATGTTATCCCCGATATCTAGGGATAACTAGGAGATCATGTCTCGAGGCCCACATGGTCCTAGACATGGAGTACCGAGAGCAGGAGTGACTTGAGCATGGCCCTGGGGGGCCCATGTTTCTTCTTCTCAGCCAGACTTGTCCTGTCAGCAGTAGCAGCTTCCATCACTACCGGCCTGGGCTTGCATCGGAGAGGACTCTTGCTCCATGAGGTAATTAGTCCGAGGTATCATGGTATGTGTCATATTTGATTGTTATAACCTTCTTATGTATGCATTAGGTTCCTTTCATTTCTGATGACTGCTTGGATCTTACACTAATCCACTTGACCATTGTTGGGGTGATTGATGGGGTAACTTAGCAAGTTGGTATTCATGGGATTTGGCTAGCCACCAAGGGGGATTTGCAAGGCCATCGTCTGCTCCCACCATCTTATCACTTTTACATCTTATATCCCGCTCATCCATCCCATTCCCCTAGTCTGGCCATTAGGATGACCTCTCAGGGTACACTTTGTCTTGTGGGAAGAAGGGGCTAAAGGCCCAGGGGGTAAAAGCAGCTGG
>ML780019.1:87051-195701 GCA_009831015.1 Picea engelmannii | reverse complement strand
AAAATGAATAAAGTGGAGAACAATAAGGTGAAACCCAAGTATATTTATGGAAATGATATCATGAAAGGTCAATGGGGCGATGAAATGTGAAGAATGATGAAGGGAAAGGTGGATGAGAATAGGACATTTATGAGCCCCAACAATAACCCCATCACACATCTCCCGAGGGTGTGATTAAAATAAGCCTAGTACAACTATTAATGAATAAGTATAATTGCCCACAAGGCCTTAGTTCATTGGTTAGGTTAATAGAGTATTAAGTCAAATACAAGGGTTCCATTCTTGTCGCGATTTGTCTCATTCAAATATTAAATGTCATGCTTGGATGGATAAGGTCAATTGCAAACCATAGGAAAATTTAACAGTCTTGTTAGTAGAACGAACTCCATCTTATGTGAGTCAAACACCATTGAATTGAAACACATCAAGGCAAAAAATTTCGTAAAGTAGTTAAATTCTATTAATAATATATAGAAGGTGTTATTGTTGGTTGTGGAGCCTGATTATGTTCCTGATTCATAAGTCTTATTTTGGATGCGTTTGGACCCCATTACCTGACAGGGGGTGTGGGGGGGCTTTACCCCCCCTCCGCCCCCCCCCCCCCCCCCCCCCCCCCNCCACTTCTCTTGCCAGGAGGGTCTAGGGGGGGTGGCAAGAATTTTTGGATCCCCCCCTTGGCGGGGGATTCGAGGGCAGCGACCCCGAAGCAAAATTTTTGGGAAAATTGCCTTGTAAAATGTTGTAATTTCATAGTCAATCTGGACCGTTCATTATAAGGTCGTAGATCTGACGATAGAAGTTATGTTAGGGATTTTTTCCCTAGAAGGAAACACTCTTTTATGTATGAGGGAATTATATTGCGACTGCGTGAGAGAGTGAATATTGTATTCTTAGAGAGGAGATTGCGAGAGAAAGAAGAGGAAGTTGCAGCGGGTATGATGTAGGTTGTATACCTTCATTTGTTGGATAATAATAAAGGAAGGACCTGAAAATTTCTCTGGTGGACGTATCCCACATTGGGTGAACCACGTATAATTGTGTCTCTATTGTATTTTGTATCTTTTGTGTTTTATTTCCACATTTTATTTATTTATTGTTATGCGATCTTGTTTTTCTAACAATTGGTATCAAAGCAAAAGGTAACTCAGAGGAAAAGAGGGTTCCTGGTTCGAGTGGGAGCAATGGTAGAAGATGGAAAGTTTAAGGTTGAGAAATTTAACGGCCAAAACTATCATTTATTTAAGATGCAGATGAAAGATTATTTATATTAGAAGGATGTTTGCCTACCGTTGCACGGAAAATCAAAGTGTTTAGTGCGGGCTGTTTTGAGGAACAACGCAACAATCAAGGAAGATAATTAGAAAAGGGACTAGAAAAGGAGTGTGCGTTGGATAATAAGGAAAAGCAGCATGAGGAAGCATGAAAGTCAAAGGAAGAAAGGAGGAAGTGGATCAACCGCATGCGTAGGAAGTTAGAATGTGGACAAACCTAATACAATTAGGGTAAGGGTTTTGGTCATGATTGTAACGAGTTTTAACCCATTTTTGTAGTATAAATATGTACTGTAAGATCCGAGGAAATCTAGTTGGAGTTCGAAGTTACTAGAGAGAGTTTTGAATGACTAGTTAATTTTGTGTGAGGTTGGTTGAGAGTTGTGGAGCTAGTTTTGGAGATGGGTCTATTTTTTAGAGATATGAATTGCAACTGAGATTAAGGTCTCAAGTCATGGAGCTTCGTGTGATCTTGTGAGCCTCACCATTATCACTATTTTTTATCCAGATGCAATGCGTGCAATGCAATAACTTAATGAAGATGAATAAAAGATAAATAAATGCCAGATCTTTGTGGATGTGGCCCAAGGGGGTGAACCATGGTAAAACATTGTGTCACTGTGTGGAATGTTTCTTTTATGTCTTGCAATTGTTTATGATGGATGAATGAATCCGTTAGTAGTAAAATGCAGCATGCACTAGAATAGTTTTGTATTTGCTGCAGAATGAATGTTAAATGAATGCACATGGTTATAAAATGGTAGATATGAATGTTAGGTTGTGTTAGAATAATAGATATGGTATATGTTGAAGTAAAAATCATGTCTAACATCCCCAAAGCAACATCCCTTCCAAGGATGCAAACATCTGGGTCCTGCAGTCACCCATAAAGCCATCTCGAGTGAGACTTCATTGTGCACTATGTGCGTAGTATTGCCTTCTGGTCTCCATAAGGATCGATGGTTTGGAGGGTTTTGTTGGAAACCTAAAGTAGAACCCAGATCAGCCCAAAAAATCAGACAGATGGTTTTGTTGTCGGCTGGAACTGAGAAGAACATATTGGAGGGGATTTAATGAGAATTACAGTGAAGAGAAAGCAGTAGTAGAAGGGCATGTTCAGGCCATGGAATCCAATTAAGCAGGAGATTGAAAGATGGTTAGTGACAAAAGAGCTCTAGTTCACCCACAAGGACAATAGACACCCTAAGTATACTCTGCGCCAGTGTTTGGAAAGGTATGTTTTTACTGATCTTCGTGAGGCATTTTTTTGTTATTTTCCAAAACTGTTGCAGGAATGGATATTGAGATTAAAGGATAATCATCCTACTAATCAGATAAGACCAGTAAAGTGGACTACTGAGAATATTGCGTGGATACAAAAATTCAATAATAAATTCACGTGCCCAATGGATTTATGGTTATATAACATTGTTGCAAGATTTATTACTAAGTTTGCAGTCGATACTGCAAAGTCGTATACTGTTGCAGAGCAGGAGTTTTTGAAGGGACCAAGAGGAAGGTACATTAGATCACTTTACACGTCGATCAAAATTGTATCGCATGATAAAGGAGTGATGACAATGGAGTGAGACAACTAAATCACTCTGTGCGCACGGGGAAACTAGGGAAGCACTAAGGACGATCTAAGAAAAGGAGAAGGACCTGGATAGAGGTAAGAAGAAGGAAGAAATGGACCTTATTATGATGGATGAAGAACATACCAAGGAAATAATGGAAAGAGAGGGAACAACGTGTAGTATAAGATTAAAAAGAAAAAGAGGGCAGTAACTGAGCGAGAGGGATTAGACAATGATTAAGAGGAGGTAGAGGATCTTTGTGCTACGGGGTAGATTGAGGAAATCCCGTGCGCCACATATGAGAGAAAAACCATAGGTCAAGGGTCTGATGTAGAAGTAGGCTCTCCATTCCAAATCCGAATTAGTGTGGAACCCACAACCCCATGTGCGACTAAGACATCTGAAGAGAAAGAAGCATTTTAACAACCAACGATCAGTAATAGAAGGATTTTAGTAGGACGAGGGTCTAGTGGATATTCAAGTGGAAGTATGAATTCAACTAGCAGTAGTCAACTATCTACACCGCGTGGAGGTGGCACAACAAATTTTACAATGGCAGGACATGATCCAACTATTTGGTTACTAAATTTTCATGGAGAAAGGTCGAAAGACCCAGACAAGCATTTGTTTAATTATGAGAAGATTTGGGCAGCCAAACAAATCATGGATGAAGATACAAAAGTAGCACAGCTTGCAATTACATTTAGAGACTGCACACTGGCTTGGTATATGGGTCTCGCAGTAAACAACCCACAAGGAGCACTTACAATCATCGCAGATGTGAAGAAGGTATTAATCAATGAATTCCAGCGACCAAGTTCAAAGGATCAATAAATGAATGAGATGATAGAAATCAAACAAAATCCAAGAAAATCAGTTTGGGAAATCAACCAGAAGTTCAAACAATTGAAAGGTAAGTTGAAATACTCTATCACAGATATGCAACATAGGCACCTGTTCATTAATTCATTATTGTCACACCTTAAATATCCATTGAGGAAACATAAGTTTTAGACTCAGGCTGAGGCTCTGCAAGTAGCCTTGCAATTGGAAGAAAACCAGTATAAACATACAGATCAAGTTGTAGAAGAGTTGAGAGTGGATCTCAAGAGTTTGACATTTCAGTTGAATCAGAACAAAGGTAAGGAAAAGAGGGAAGTTGTATGGTGTACTTTATGCAGAACAAAAGGACATCATAAGACTGAGTGCCCAACATTTACGCAGTAGTTCGGAGCAGGATTGTCCAATCCCTTACCTACAGAAGGACCATGGTGTGAAATATGTAGAACACATGGACATGATCCCTATCATTGTCCCATGATGCAAAAATATCAAACAATGCCCAAGAGTACATTCTGCAATTTCTGCAAGTCTATTGGACAAGAGTGTTGTGTTGGTTTTATCACATGGGTGAGCACAAACACAACACTTACTTACCTAGTTAAGTCAGCTATACAAGAGAGAGGTTTGCGAGTTGATTAGATAACCAAATACACATGAAACAAGAAAATAAAACTAAAACAAAGAGAAATAAATGTTAGAGAAGCTTGCAAGAACTAGAACCATGAAAAGTAAAAAATGACCATCATATAGCTACCAATGGATCAATATATTGATAGGCTAACACCATAGAGAAAGGCGAGGACTTATGAATCCCCTCTTCCTCCTTGGGAGGGATCTTGAGTTCCCTTATAGATAGATCTTCTCTTCATGTAATGGAAAGTGACAATGGTGAAGAAATACAATGCCAATCCTCACAATAGGTGAGTGGAATCGCCCTTGCTATAGTGCTTGAATGATTCAAAGAGAAAAGAGGATTCTCCAAGAAGAATTCTTCCAGCATAACAATACCTTGAAGTTCTTATTTTTCTAGCACACCCATGGCACATATTTATAATGTCCATTCATGGCAAGACACAATCGGTTCATAGTGTGAACAAGGGGCCTTTTAGGGCACTTCCTAGCCCTTGACCAGCCTCCAAGTTAGATTTCGCTCAGATCTGAGTGTCAAATCATGTTGGCGGTCGGACTAGAAGTGGTTGGGAGGCCGACAAGATTCATAAATGTGTCGTTCATGAGAAGTGTGCGGATTTTCTCGTAGACAGTCACGCATCTTGTGCATAGTGTGCACTTAGGGCTGTGTTAGCCTACGCACTGTGCATGCGCTTCCTTTGGTGAATTTGTGCATTTTAATTTTTGAACCCAATGTATAGTTTTTTGCCTTTTTGATGGATTTTGATGTTGTAGGTGTACTAATTGCTGCTGGAATTAATGTCTTTCTTCAACCATTGTGTGCAATGTTGCGGATGATTTTTCAGTGATAATAGACGCCCCCTGATCTATGAGGTTAGGAGCATACGTATAGCCAAAATACATCAATGTTTCTTTTTCTAAGAGTTCCATTGTAAGGAAGAGTGAAGAGAGGAACTCCAAGAGCAATCCGCTGGAGGGAGAGGGAAAATTGTGGGAAGCAAACCTTTCTCTAGGAACAAAAAACAAAATTTGTATACAAATGAGGTGAGCATGCCCCATGCTTGTGTCATGAAACCAAAATTTTGGACTATAACTGAAGATGTATGATGATGTAGATAGTCACAGCGCCCTCAGGGGCGGTTGATAACGACAAATGACAGTTCTTACCGGTGAACTATGAAGCAAGTAAAGGATGATTGTAAGAATTGTCGATGACTTGTAGGCATTGATGGCCTATCAACTTCAGAGGTAAATTGGTATGAAACAACTGCAATGGTCGTATAGTAAGACCCACCTTAACATGAGAGTTTGTTTAAGTCGAATGTTATGAGGGTCAACAAAATCAAAAAGCGATGATGACTCTCTATGTTCCGTCCAATACTCCTCATTGAAAAGGTAATGAGAGTCAAGAGAAAACTATGTTGATGTTGATAGGAAGGGAGACACAATGCCAAGAAGCAAAGGGATTCTTGAAATCCACTGAGCAATAGATGATATTAGGTACTGATGAATAACATGAACGAAGTCAAGATGTTGTGGGACTCAAGACTGCCCTTGGTTGGGGTGTTGAGGGATGATTGGTAGTAACCATAAAATTGGATCTAGCATCAGAGGGATGACTAGATATGGGGTTAAACTATGCCAGAGGCTAACAAAGTGGGCAAACTCAGAGATCGTGGGTACATGGATTTGGGATACTCGGGTTTGTAACGATGTCGATCTGAAAAAAGGGTGGGTGCCCCAACCAAGGGCGACATGGGTTGCTTTGCCATGTAAAAGAAGGTCATTGAGGATGATGACTAAAAAGCTATGTATATGTTGGAAACAAGGGCTTTATACAATTACCAAAGAAATAAAGAATAACTTGGGTTGAGTATACAAATACATAAATGGGTGCCCCAGTGAAAGATGGCTTGGCCTGTTTAGAGCGCAAGTTAGTGAAAGAGAACTGGTGGAGGGTGGGGGCCCCATGGGTGGGTTTATGTATTAGGTAAGTGGATCGAGGACAATCTGCAGATGGGAAAAATGATGTTGGATGAGATGGAGGGCTAATGAAACTGTGGGGGTGCAGTCAATAAAACCAAGTGTAAGATGATATGACCTGGGAGTCCATTGGGAAGGTTAGCAATATGATGAGAAGAAGTATGAGGTTCATTCTCATAAGTGTAAAAATACGATCAAGACTCCCAATCCTAGGGGGTGAAATCAACATGAGTGTCAAGTTGTCAAGAAGAACTATGAATGGGAAAACTCATGTGGGGGAGAGTGATATCGGATCAGTACAAAAATATGGCAGATGTAAAGATACTATGGAGCCGAATGTAGGGACCCTAAAGGTAAATGTCAGAGGGTATGACTGGGATATGCAATTATTAACAGAAGAAGTAACTACATCCCAGTCTCGTACATATACCTGAAGGAGTTGTAAGCTTGTTGAACAAGTACCTGCACACATAAAAACCAAACACCTGATGTGAACAATATATGATGATAAAGAACATATAACAATTATTCGATAAAACTGAAAGTGAGCATGTGTACCTGAACGTGGAGTGAAAAAAAATTCTCCTCCGAGGAAAAGTGCAAATGATAACACGAGGAATGTGAATGTGTAGATGTTGGATCAGGATCTCGTGGCTGAGAACGGATCGAAAAATGGTGGCTCTGGGCTCCTGTAACATAATGTGGAAGTTGGGAAAAAAGGGCCTATATATGGATGGTGGGCCCACAATGCCACCTCATTGTACCTGACACTATTGTTGATTTGGCGAGAGAGTTGTGAGGTGATTTCGAGATTACGAGAGCATGAGGCTACCGATCCGGGAGTGGTGAGAGACAGGTTAGTGGCCCTATCGTCCTGCATTTTGTGAAGTTGATAGATTGTAGGTAGGGGCTGTACGGAGGGTCATACAGGGGTTTTTAAGGGTAGGGGCCCATAAGTGTCAGTAGTGTTGTTAAATGTGGCCATGGATACGACCCATTTGGTAAATTAATCCACTGCCATGACAATGTACTTGTGTCCATTACTGGATGGAGAATGGAAAGTCATGAAATCTATGCCCCATTTACATAAGGGGTCGGTTGTGATGATTGGATGTATAAGAGTTGTTGGAGCTCATGCTTTGTTTGCATAAAGCTGGCATTTATCGCATCGCTTGACAACGTGGATGCAGTCATGAAACAAAGTGGGCCAGACGTATCCTGCTCGAACGATTTTTTGGGCAGTGGACATACCTGAGAGGTGACCACCACAAGCATCGTTGTGGCAATCATTCAAGACGTTGTCGACTTCGTCGATGGTAAGACATTGCCGCAGAATGGTATTAACCTCGTGTCGATAGAGAATGTCTCCGATGACGAGGTATCGGGGTGCCTGATGGAAAATGCGTCGATGGTCATCTCGAGAGAGGTGAGACCCAAAATTCTTTGTACGAAGGTAGATGACGAGGTCGTCGTACCAGGGGTAATCGGAGGGAATGAAGAAGAGGTGTTTGTCGGGGAAATCATCATTGATGGGGGAAGCTTAGGCATCCAAGGGAAAAGTTGTAATGAGTTCGGCTAGGACAAGAGCTTTCTTGCTTTTAGGAGTAGAGAACTCTAGATCGTTTTCCTGGAGGATAACGATCCATCAAGAAAATTTGTCATGGATCTGTCGTCGACTAAGCAAGTACTGCATGGGGTTGCAATCTGCTACGACCTTGGTAGTTTGAAGTAGAATATGATGTCGTAGTTTCTGGACTGCGAGGAAAATTCCTAACGCGTGTTTTTCGTCCTGATTATACTTCAAGGGTGGTCCTGAAAGGTTTTTACTAATGCAGTAAATCACATGTTCATGCCCATCATCCCCCAATTGGACGAGGACTCTTGTGACTGAAACAACAGAGGCTGATAAGTAGAGGATGTAATCGCGATCACAGTCTGGGGAACTAATCAAAGGGGCATTGGATAGGGTGAATTTTAAATCATCAAAAGTTGTTTGAGCGTGTTTGTCCCATCGAAATGGGATATCATGACGTAGTAAGCAGAGAAAACCATGTGTGCAAGTTGCGTAGTCTGGGACAAAGTGACGTAAAAAGTTGGCTTTGCCTTGTAAGCTCTGCAGTTGGCGTAAATTCCTAGGTGGTGGAATTTTTGTAATAGCTTGGACCTTGAGGGGGTCTACAGTGATGTTGTGTTGGGAGACAATGAACTCAAGGAGGCACCCGACAGTGACGTAAAAGACACACTTGAGGGGGTTCAAGCAGATATTATATTGGCACCATCGTTGAAAAACAATGCATAAGTCGTCTAAATGTTGGGTCTACTTTTTGGATTGAGTAGTGAGGTCGTTTGAATAAGCGAGGATGATGTGAGCAAGATCATGAAAACTGTAGGTCATGGTCCATTGAAACATAGCACCGGCATTTTTTAGTCCAAAAGGCCTGACGCGATAAGCAAAGGTACCCCAAGGGGTTGTAAAAGCAGTTTTGTACTGATATGCTGGGTGGATCTGAATTTGGTTGTATCCGGAGAACCCATCCATAAAGGATAATGCCACGTGGTCGGCACAATCATCGATTATTTGGTCGACGAAAGGGGTTGGGAAGTTGTCTTTGGGACAAGCATGGTTGAGGTTGCAAATGTTGGTGCATACACGAATAGTTCCCTTTTTTTAGTTAACGAGTATGGGGTTGGAGACCCAAGAAGTGTACGCAATGGGGTAAATGAACCCGACAACGCATAATTTGTCAATTTTGGCTTTGATAGCTGCAGCTTTGGATGGGTGGAGGGGGTGTTGCTTTTGACAAATAGGGGCAATGTCCGGCCATGTGTCGATTCAATGTTCGACTATAGAAGGATCAAGGCCAGACATCTTTGTATATGACCAGGCAAAAATGTCCCAGTATTCCTGAAAGAAAACTTTGTAAGCAATGGGGTTGCTTTGGGTAGTTAGATAAGATTGTGTAACTAGGGAAGAGTAAGACATTTATTAGTGGGGAGTCCTTCTCTTTCACATAATGCGCAAGGAGGTTGATCTTGGGGAGGGAGCGAAGCTATGGGCTCGTTCTTCTTTTGTCTGCCCCCAGTGGTGGTGGGGTTGCCTCGAGGTGGCGGTGAGGGTGTGTTGGCACAGGGGCAGACCCAGGGTTCAATGCTATAACAACACACCAACAAAAGCCTAACTACCGACCCTTTTGGAAAAACCTGCGAAGCAGATGAAGTCTCACCCAAGGTAGGGGCAGGGGTGGTTGCAGGACTCCAGTGTCTACAACCTTAGCTGGGACACATATATGGGATTCTATTCACTTAACAGAGCACTCAGTAGTTAACATTCATCAATATTTAGTTCTTAGTTACAACACAGTTAAACTCTCATCACAACACAACGCAGTATTCATTCAGATCTACTACATTCAAGCACTTAAGCACCTCCACATAGGCCAGATCTAGTATTCATCCACACTATTAAGCACATAGCATTAACATATCTATCTATCATTCATCTATGTTAAAGCACTAGGCAAGTAAAAACATCAATACATCGCACAAAGCAAAGCAACATAGCATGTACGTGGTTCACTCCCACCCTGGGGCTACGTCCACCAACTCTTCTCCTCTTTATTATCTTGGGTCGAGCTTCTTATAGCCACAAAGCATCCAAATCCCACTCCGCAAAGGATAGGAGATCTAGACACCTCACTAGATCCTCCTTCCTTGCGTTACAACACAAAGCCTTCCACAGTCTGTTACAACCACTTGCACTTAGCTTTGCAAGTCTCACACAGTATGCATAAAGCATCATCACACAGATCCAACTCTAGCACTTAGCTCATCGGCCTAAGATCACATAGATGCCCTTCTTTACATCGCCTAGACATCTATTTATACTTTACAAAATAGGCCTAAACATGGGTAAACCCATGGGCCAACATCCCATAACCATTACATAATCCCAAATCCCAAAAAGGGCCCTAAAAGAGGTTGAGATCCCGCGATCTCCATTTCATCTTGCGCTCCACCTTCGATAGCCTGTCAAAATCCCAAAATTAGGTCAAACATGACCAAGAATCCTCAGCACTTGGTCAAGGGCCAATAGGCCCCCAACACTCACCTATGACTCGTCCTGAGTCACTCTCATTGGACTAGTTTTGCTTCAAAATGCTCGAGTTGGCTCGAGCTACTTCGACTTGTTGTTGTGCTATGGCCTCCTATTTAGTGAACTTTGTATGACTGCTTCATTGATAGGTCCTTCAAGGCGATGTTCAACTATAGTGACGACTTGCTCCAATTCCGCTCCTCGGCCTTCGATTTCTGTGAACAGTTGGTAAGCCTCGTCCTGTACAGGTTGGATCCTCTAAGTCATTTCCATGACTTTGCTCTGGATAGTATGGACCTGTTGTTGGGTAGTGCGCTGCTCTTGGGATCGCTTCATTCTTTCCACAGCTGATAGGGGCTTCAACTGCGCCTGTATTGTCTCCGCTTGATACTTTGCTTCCTAGAGCTGTGACTCCAGCGTCTTCAGTTCTGGATTCTCAGTGAGTCCCTCGTATGTCTGGGCACTACGAACACTCAATTGCTTGCATTCCAGGGCAAGGACTTTTACTCTTTCAACTACGCTTCGAGCAATTGCTTCCCTTTGTTCCCTTACATCCTACGGGGTGTCAAGTACAGTGCAGAGTTCTAAATTTGTTATTCCTTGTTGTAGTTGTTGGACAGCTTCTGTGAGTTGCTCTACTTGATGCGTGACTCGGTCTTCAGCCTGTAGTTCTAATCCTGTCACAGAGCAGAGGACTTTGTTTACTGCTTCTTTTACTTCGAGTTGCTCTGCGAGCAACTGTTCTTTTTCTTGTTGCATTTGTGCTTTCTCTTCTTCAAACTTGGCCTGGAGGGCAGCCTTCTCTTGTTATGCAACTCTACGTTGTTCTACAATTTCACCTTGTACTTTCTTCAAGGCCTGGGTGGCTTGTTCTGTTTCTTCCTGTGCGCGACGAAGGTGAGCTTCGACTGCATTAGCTAATCAACGGAGTTGGGTTGGCTCATTTCCCAACTTTGGTTCTCTTAATGGCAAGGGCGCAATGGACACTATGTGGTTGGACTGAAGGGCTTGTTGTACCTCTCGAAATTCAACCTTAATTCTGTCATAAATTTCCTCCTGCTTAGCTTCTTGTTTCTCCATGATTTCTAGCGAAGTGTCATTAAGGGATGCTATGATAAAGTCAAAATCATCAGTGGTAAGCACAATCTTCATCTTGGTCACAATGGCTCTTGATTTCTTCCGGGAAGAAGGTTTTGGGGGAGAAACCTTCCTCTTCTTCAGGGGATCGGTCTCATCTTTAAGCGGTGTTACTTCACCTTGCTTTTGTTCAGCTCCTTTGCCATTTATCTCTTCGTCATCACCCCCTCGATGAGGTGATACTGAAGCAGTCTTTCCTGGGGCGCTCCTTAAGTCTTGGACCTCTTCTGTCTTCTTCGTTCTGCTGGGTCCGAGTGTATCATGCGTGGTTTTTGGGTTGTCAGGGTCGGACATCTCGGTAGGGTCTACTGGAAAAAGAAGGTCTGTCGACCAGTCCTTAGTGATCTCCTCAAGGTTCTCTTCCGTGAGCTTGAAGTACAACTAAAGTTGCTCCTTATGTTCATTGGCTCACATTGTAAGGTAGATGAAGTGCCGATCTGCGCAGAGCTTCATCAAGGGTTGGAACCCTTGTAGGGTGTTCAACGCTACAACAATCTAGTTCCAACTGATTCACTAGGTACTTCGCCCAGTTCATTTGTAGGCCTTCTATGCACTTCCCTGCGAGGTCAACAACAAAGTCTGTGACCTGTGTAGGTTTGTTCTTCCTTACTAACATTCATGCAATTAACTAACAGGCTAGGCGTACTGCGCCATTCTGAATGGAGGCTACCTTGTAGCCTCACGTTCCCTTTTCAACATCACCGTATGTATCCTTGATCTTCTGTGCTAGTGCGCGATCTGTGTATTTTTTTGAATATAACTCCCGTGGGTCGGGTCCTTGCATACTCAATCCTGTGATCCTATGGATCAGCATATAGTCGACTTTGATACGACATTCTAGCCATAAGTATCCGCCATGGTAACATGAAAGAAATGGCTTGACACATGCGTTGAATTCATGGTGCCTTATGAAGTGCGGGATTTTCATTACATTTAATAAAGTGGACTGCACGAGGCTCATTGCCCATGGTTGAGGGATTATCTTTGAGTTCACCCCCTTTGTCCTAGTCAGGTATTTATATGAGGCAAGCATACTGTAGTTTTTGCAATCTCCAAGGTTGAAGTCACTGAACTTCAACGCTACGATCTTATCCTGTTGTGCTCGAACTGCGCGTATCCCCTTCAAGAGGTACATAGTAACCATGGTGTACTTGAAATCTCTTGGCACACTATCTCGACTCACCACATCGGCCAGAGGCGGGATGTAATTGTGCAATATGGACGGGATTAGCTTCGCATTTTCTAGGTCATCTCTATGTTTAGTTCTCTTTTCTATTGATGGTCGGGATGGTCCGGCTCTGCGAGCAGTCGACAGAGAGGCTTGCACTCCTCTCGTCGAGGATGCTTGTACACCTATAGACATCACTCTTTTAGACATGACTCTCTCAGTCATGAGGTCGATGAGTACTTCTTTCACAGACTCTTCGACTGTGCTAGGTTCTTTGGACATACGCTCGTGGTGGAATATCTCGGGTTCAAAGAGTGATTGCTCAATGCAATGGGATAGATGGCACTAACGCAGTGATCACTGTGGGAAATCAACTATGATGTGAGCTGTGATAGTCATGATTGGCAAAAGTGTTCTCGTTGCATGGCATGATAGGATAAATACGTAACTCTACAACGGATCTCTTGCAACGAGTGAGAAGCCTTCATTAACTCAGTTATGTGTATTATGGCACTGTCCCAATGGTCTAGTGGTGAACTTTTTCACCATAAATGTCTTTCTATCCGTTCGGGTCGTTGGTCTAACGATTATGTTGTTGCTAACGACTATATTTCTTCACCATGGCGAAGTGCCATGTGACGTTGTTCTGATATTCCGACAAAGCTTCAATTTTGCAAATTTTCCTTCTGCGAAGTTCCCTCGGGAACCTTCTGTAACTTTTCAATCTTAGCTCTCTTCTTACTTAGTTTTATAGCCTTCTTTCTAGTGAGCTTCGTCTTGGGGTTCCTTTTTCCATTATGATTCTTATCTTCTTTTGGCAGAGTAACTTCACATTGTTGAGATTCTTTTCTAGAATTCAGGGGTAATACTTCATCTGTATCTAGAATAGGTACTTCGGTCTTTTGTGGATCTTCTAGTGTTCTTCCAACTTTGACATCCAAGTCTCTGGTTTTAAATAGCTTCGCTCGGTTCTCTTGTTCTTCAATCAAGTGTGCAATCCTCCTAGTCATGAAATCTTTCAACTCTTTCTTATTTTGTTCTAAGACTTCTTCTTCTTTCCTTATGGCCTGATTTTTTTCAATCCAAGGTTTCCCTAGTAACATAGCAAATGGAGCGTTGTTCTTGAGAAATTTAACAACTTCAAATTCTTCCTTTGTTGAAGTTCCATAAGAACTCATAGATATCTGATTAAATCTTCCACATAGGGTTGTCATCTTTCTTCTGAATAATCCTATTCCTCCCAATGAAGGATTCATAGCAGGCTCCCTTAAAAGCTCCCAAGTTTTTTCTGTCATGATATTCACTTGTGTTTCTTCATCCAGAACATAGTCAATGTCGAAGTCTCCTATTCTTGTTTCAATGCATTCTTTTTCTTTAAAAACCTCTGATAAACTGACATGTCGGTGGCCATTCAAGGTTTCTTTCATCTGTAGTAATACTTTCTCTTATTCTTTCTGGGGTTCTATCATGATCTCAATTTCTGGATCTGCCTTTGGGTTTTCTTGGTTCAGATTCATTCTTTCAACCTTAGCAATCATTCTAGGGCAATCCAATACTTCATGATCCATAGCTTTACAATAAAGGCAACTAGGTTTTTTACCAGGGCATTCCTTAGCCAGATGTCCCGGTCTTCTGCAACTGTAACAGAGGGTTAATCATATCTTTCTTTTAAATGATCCACATCCTCTCCTGTACTGCACACTAGGATCATGGTAGCTAACCTACAAAAAAAAAATTATAGGATCCTGCATCCATTTGTTAGTCCAAACATTCTCTCTATGCATAGGTATAACATATCTTCCACTATTATTATCAGATCTACTCATATCAAATCTTCTTTCTTCTATCATTGCTCTAGTTTTCAAGCTAGGAAAAATCTTATCAAATATACCTAGATCCATACTTTAGAAACAAAAATTTCCACTAATCTTACTTCTACATAGCACAAAGCTTCCAGGTCTAAAACTTTTCACTATTCTTACCTTTATTAGAGCACAAAGCATTCAGATCTAAAACTTTTCACTATTCTTACCTTTATCCGAGCACAAAACGTTCAGATCTTCCCTCTTTTCTTCAGATTGGACTTCTTTTCTTTAACACAGAGCTTCACAAACTAAGTAGAGTATTGCGCACTAGAGCGACAGATCTACGCACAGAGCTTTCACAATTTCAGGTCAGGTCTTCGAACAAAGCTTATTTTTCCTCGGTTCCCAGCAATCACAGTTTCAGGTCAAATCTTTGCATAGAGCTTTCTTTTTTCTCAGTTCCCAACAATCATAGTTTCATTCCCGACAACGGAACCATTTGTTGGCATAGGGGCAGACCAAAGGTTCAACGCTACAACAACACACCAACAAAACCCTAACTATCGGCCCTTTCGGCAACACCTGCGAAGCAGATGAAGTCTCACCTGAGGTAGAGGCAGGGGTGGTTGCAGGATTCCAGTGTCTACAACCTTAGCTGGGACACAGATCTATGATTCTAATAACTTAACATAGCACTCAGCAATTAACATTTGTCAATATTTAGTTCTTAGTTACAGCGCAGTTAAACTCTAATCATAGCACAACACAGTATTCATTCAAATCTACTACATTCAAGCACTTAAGCACCTCCACATAGGCCAGATCTAGTATTCATCCACACTATTAAGCACATAGCATTAACATATCTATCTATCATTCATCTATGTTAAAGCACTAAGCAAGTAAACACATAAACACATCAATACATCACACAAAGAAAAGCAACACAACATGTACGTGGTTCACCCCCACCCTGGGGCTACATCCACCAACTCTTATCTTCTTTATTATCTTGGGTCAAGCTTGTTACAGGCACAAACCATCCAAATCCCACTCCGCAGAGGACAGGAGATCTGCGCACCTCGCTAGATCCTCCTTCCTTGCGTTACAACACAAAGCCTTCCATAGTCAGTTACAACCACTTGCACTTAGCTCTGCAAGTCTCACACAATATGCACAAAGAATCTACAGCTCTTGATCACACAGATTCAACTCTAGCACTTGCTCATCAGCCTAACATCACATAGATGCCCTTCTTTACATCACCTAGACATTTATTTATACTTTACAAAATAGGCCTAAACATGGGTAAACCCATGGGCCGACATCCCATACCCATTACATAATCCCAAATCCTAGAAAGGTCCCTAAAAGAGGCCGATGTCCCGCGATCTCCGCTTCGTCTTGCACTCCACCTTCAACAGCTTGTCGAAGTCCCAAAATTAGGTCAAACATGACCAAGAATCCTTAGCACTTGGTCAAGGGCCAACAGGGTGGTGTGGTCGAAGCCTGTACTGGGATCTGCATTGGTAATCCCTATTTCTGAGGAGGGAGAGATGGTAGAGGAACCATAGCGCGTGGATGAAGATACCATTCATGGATGGTGAGAACCATGTTGGGAAGGGTGAGGGTAGCAGCTACTTGGAATGATTAGACTCCGAGTGGGGAGTAGAAAAATGAGATTTGGGTAATGGCCTGGGGGACTGTTTCTGAAACTGGTATTTTCCCTTGGAGGGGTGAAAAATCCAGGACAAGTGGTGTGGTGGTGTTTTTAGGGAATTCTTGAGGTAGTTATTTTCTGATTGGTGGAACTTTGATGTGGGGAGGGGCCTCAGTGAGAGAAGTATTATCTCAAATATATGTTCTGTTAGAAGAAACTACGCACACTTGAGCTTAAATAGAAGGGTTGAGGAGAGGTGGTGTTCCATGATAAGTCCCTAACAAGGATGGGTCCTTGAATATTCCAGGACCAATGTCGACGACCGGAAAAGCATCAGAGCTAGCACAGACAAGAGGAAGGATGTTATCAATGTTGGCGGAATGATTGGGCTCATAATGTGTAAGCTGGTCAACGGTGACGATTTTCCCATTGTGGGGGAACATCATCGTACAAAACACAGAAGAGGCTATCGCCTTCATAGCATACATGTAGCTACGTCGAACAAGATATTGTAATCAAGTGGGGTGTCGATAACTTCAATGTCGATGAGGATGGTTTTGCCCCCAAGTTCTACAAGGACATTTTGGAAGAGCCATTCAGAAGATGATGGTTGACCGTCATAAGCTCTCAGGGTGATGGCAGATGGTACTGGCTTAGGTGAGCCGAGTTTCTACCATACTACTTTCGACATGATGCATGTGGATGCACCGATGAACTGTGATGTTTCAGAACTTAGCTGGTATCTAAAAAGCTACCAGGGTGGGGAAAGCAAGGATTTGTGTTGTGATGAATAGGTTTGGGGGACCTCCAACACAAACATGGCTACAAGAGACTATGCTAAGTCATTGACCAAACTGTAATTATGGGCTACCCTAGCATGAAGGTTATGTACATTCCATCGTAAAGGCATACAAGGTATATGGGGGATTGGTTCAGTGTTAGGGCAGGGAATCATCCATGGTTGTCTGGTTGTAGAGGGAGATGCTTCTGAGGTGGTTGGGTAGAGTCGGGAGGCAGGCCATATGGATGGTTGTGTGTTTGCATAAGAATCTCTTCCTCATTGGGATGGAGGATATTGTGATCAATCGGAGTTCCGGGTCGATTGGGACCTAGGTTTTGATATTGCCCCATTTGTGGTGGCGCTGAGTTTATCTCTTGTTGGGTATTCATCACACCTTGGTGTGGAATGGGGTTTTTCAAAATGACCGAAGGTGATGGTTGAAAATAATTTTGTGGGGTCTGCTGAGGGGCAGGCTATGCCGGAGAGCATTGCGTGTTCATGGATTCTTTCATCCATTTGTAATCGGCAATTTGGGGGTAGTGGTGAGTATAATGTCCATACTCACCACATACAGTGCAAGGGAAGTTAATTCTTGGGTTATTGTTCTTCCCTTGTCGTGGTTGATTGTTATTGTTGGCCCCTTGGGGGTTTTGGTTACCTTGATTTTGATTGCCCCCAACGGGATGGATTTGTTGGGGGTTTTGTCCTCCTGGTCCCGGGTTGTTATTGTTTCAATTTTTCCCTTTCCTCTTGGCATTATTCGACTGATGAGTTGGATTTTCTGTATTCAACTGTTAAAAAGTATGAACCTGTTGAATGGGAGAGGGCTGAACAAAATTAACACTATCATGTGGTTTTCCTGGTGGAGCAGCAACCAGTTGGGAAGGGCTAGGAAATGGAAAATATGGGTTGTTTTGTGGAGGTGATCCATATGGTGGATAGGAAGTTGAAGTACTTCCACTACTATTGGGGTTATATACGGGGGTTGGGGGTGGACCCATATTGGATTGAGAGACCGGATACATCAGTGGTACTGGTGGGGGTCCCCCCAATGGCTGACGGGGAACAACAGGGTATGACTGTTGGTGAGTGGGAGGAGGGTAATAAGACATCCCTCCATATGGTTGTGGATATTGATTTGCACCATAAGTGGGTGATGGGTGGTCGTAAGGGTTGAGATGTGTCATAGAAACAATCAACCCATTCGCAGCATGGGACATCCCGGGTTTGTCTTGGCCAAATGGTATGGGTAAGGGTGCATCAGGCAATACTGTGTACAAGTAACCTGATTGAGCATATATGAGGTCAAATCGTTGGGCCTTGTTGATGGTTTCCTCTTCTGATTGAGGAAAAGTGGATGCTACATCCATTGCAATCACAGGGACGAGCGATTTAAGAAACCAATTGAGATGTTGTTCTTTGGTGGTTTTTGCTTTACATAAACTGCATTGTCGACACCATTCATGGATGTGGTCGCCGATATGGATAGCAATGGTTTGTTTGAACTCGGAGAGAATTTCAAAACCAGTATCATGACGAACCGATAATTGGAAAAAGGACAAAAAGGCCTTGGCAAATGATGCAAAGGTCATGTGGGACCTTGATTTTTCGTCCACATACCAATTGATTGATGAACCTGTGAGAGTTCTTTGAAATAACCTCGAGCGGATGGAATCATCCATGATGTTGTTTGAAGAGCACCATAAGTGGAAGGTCATAACATGGTTGGTGGGATCTTCCCCTAGTTTTCCTTCAAACTTTGGAATATCTGAAGGTAATTTGGTAGGCATATTGGGCCAAGTGGTGTCATGCATAATAGGATCATTCGTCAGTTTGGTTAAATCAGGAATGTTGAGGGATGCTAAGTATGGCATAGGGGGATTTGGTGGAGGATTAGTTCCATCCATTGTGTGTGTAGGTAATGGACTTGTCCCTTGAGAGGGATTTGGTAGGTTTATACTTTTCCCTTGAGAAGAAGTTTGTCCCCCGCCTCCTTGTGAAGGAGAACCAATAGATGGATTGCCTTGGGTATTTGACCCAAACAAAGTGGAACCAATTAAAGTTGATCCCAAAACAGTAGCACTCACTGGGGTGTGAGATGTTTGAACTGGTGAGCTGGCAAGACTAGGGACTCCTCCTATAATAGGAAGGAGATTTTACAAGCGCCTAGAACGACGAGGATTCTATGGTTCCCCTATGGTTCCGATCAACAAAGTGAATGTGTGAAAATGGTGACAAGAGATAAATAAATGAACAAGAGGTTTTTATATTTTTGACCTTCACAAGATAATATAACTCACAATTGCATGTAATCAAATGAACATCATACATAAATCAACTGTAAGGTAAACAAGCATGTGGATAGGTGGATTTTGACTGCGTGGGGGAAAAACAAAAATAAATGCTCGTGTTCTAAAAGACCTATCGTCCTTCCTCTCAATTTAGCATTGGGCCTTCCAATAGCACTCTACAGTGGGGTCTGAAGCCACCGAAAGAGGAACTAGTGAAGGTTGAAGTAATCATTTATAATGAGGGGTAAAGGGTGCATATCCCGAAAGAGCTGGTGATATTTCCCAACAGCCACACAAAATCTGATCAAGGTGTGATTGCAACCCACAACTGCTACCTGGGTAGATATCCTATGTTTGGCCGCTAAGTACCTCGGTCAAAGTGCAACATTTAGATTTATGGCCTAAGAAATGGGTCACAAGCTGGATACCATCACAAGAGTTGGGTGACTCAAGGAGGGATGCACGGAACAACTGGACCTTGGCCTTCGACCCTTCACGGGTATCTCCTTGCCTTATGGTATAGGAACACTTAACTTGTAGGATTTGAAAGATCCTTATTCTCAACTTCTATTGTTTCAAAATGTGAGAACCTGATAACGTGGGTTTATTTGGATGCCTACCCGTGAGATCCTACCTAGACTAAAAAAAATATTTTTGGCACCTCCTTTGGAGGAAAATTTAGTGCATTCTTAGAAATGTTTTTAGATGGAGTGAGTTGAGAGATTGGGGTCATGGACCAACCTCGTTTGAATTAAATTGGTGTGGATAGTTTCCAAAGAAGTAGTCGGATCTTTTAGAATTCCTTTGAAGTACTTTTGTGGGTATTTAAAAAGAAAGCTTACTTCGACCTCCACTATTCTAATAGAAATTATTTGTGTGATGAGTGGATTTATGTGCAAGAAAGTGAAAAGTGTGCAAAATATTTTTAATAAGTTAAGTGTAAGATTGCAACATGTGGAATTCATGTGGTCCTTACATATCTTCTTACCTAGCTTACTATGTTTCTTTGGTACAACATTGCGGAATATTTAAATCCCTACAGAACTAGCAATTAGGACATCTTGATCCTTTAAACTCCCTAGAATGTTGTCTATACTAAGAAAGCTTTTGAAACTATCCTAGGATTGTAGACATGTGGGCATGTATGGGCCCGTTACTTGATCTTTTAAACTTTCCTAGAGTGTTGTTTAGACTAATAAAGCTTTTAGAAACTATCCTAAGATTGCAAACATGTGGGCATGTATGGGCCCTTACAAAACTTTTAAGATGATTTCCAAAACTAAGAGGTACCCTCGGGGAGTTTTGTCCTCTCCTAATAATTTTTAGAGGGAGATGAAATTTCCTTTCACTTTTTTTATTCCCAAGATCACACTTGGGTGCGGGGGAAGAGCATACTTGACGGTTAAAATCGATTCCTAATCCCAAATTAGTTGATTGTGTTTGAAAAAGCAATAACTTCAAATCAAAATTTTAAATGCCAAATGAGCCATCCATGTGGCAACAAAGCAAAGAGAAGAATTGTGATTCTTTTTACCCCTATGTGCTTATGTTAGCTAACATTCCTTGTGAGAAATGACTCTAAGTGAAGTGTGATTGCTTTACAAAGTGCAGGAAATTATAATCTGAAGGCAATGTGCCCTCAAACCACTCATAAAAACCCTTACAATTTGCAAAAAATGAACTTATGCAAAGGTTGTAGTTCTGACAGACGCGTAGAGGGCGCAAAATGAGTAGAGTTATGAAGGTTGTCACATACACAGTGTGCAGAATGTGCGTATGTCTGCCTCGAAAGCCATGCACTTCCTGTCACGCGTCGGGAAAGAAATTTCCAAGTGAAATTATCTTGCCTTGGCTCTAAATTCTGACTTTGGAAGACTAGATTAGGTTAATTTTGGTACCTGCATATCCAAACAATTAGAAAGAAGTGCTCTGAAGACTTAAATAGGGAGGAATTTGATATCGATCCCCAGTATGGTCGTTAATCTGTTGTGTTGGTTTTATCGCATGGGTGAGAAAAAACACAACACTTACTTGCCTAGTTAATCAACTAAAGAAGACATAGGTTTGTGAGTTGATTAGGTAACCAAATACACATGAAACAAGGAAATAAAACTAAAACAAAGAGAAATAAATGTTAGAGAAGCTTGCAAGAACTAGAACCATGAAAAGCAAAAAATGACCATCATATAACTACCAATGGATCAATATATTGATAGGCTAACATCGTAGAGAAAGACAGGTACTTATGAATCCCCTCTTCCTCCTTGGGAGGGCTCTTGAGTTCCCTAATAGAGAGCTCTTCTCTTCATGCAATGGCAAATGACAATGGTGAAGAAATACAATGTCAATCCTCTTTAGAGGTGAGTGGAATGGCCCTTGCTATAGTGCTTGAATGATTCAAAGAGAAAAGAGCATTCTCCAAGAAGAATTCTTGTAGCATAACAATACCTTGAAGTTCTTATTTTTCTAGCACACCCATGGCACATATTTATAGTGTCCATTCATGGCAAGATATAACCGGTTCATAGTGTGAACAAGGGGCCTTTTAGGGCACTTCCTAGCCCTTGACTAGCCTCCAAGTTAGATTTTGCTCAGATCTGAGTGTCAAATCGTGTTGGGGGTCGGACTAGAAGTGGTTGAGAGATCGACAAGATTCATAAATGCGTCGCTCATGAGAAGTGCATGTCTTTTCTCGTAGATAGTCACGCATATTCCGCACAGTGCACGCTGAGGATTGTGTTAGCCTATGGATTCTGCGTATTGTGTGCACGCTTCCTTTGGTGAATTTGCGCATTTTAATTTTTGAACCCAGTGTATAGTTTTGTGACTTTTTGATGGATTTTGAAGTTGTAGGTGTATTAATTGCTGCTGGAATTGATGTTTTTTTTAAACCATTGTGTGCAATGTTGTGGACGATTTTTCAGTGATAACAATGAGGACAAGGATTGTAGAACCTTGGAAATAATGAAGGAGAGGACCTCAGATGCATATAGGATGAAGGTTGAACCTGTGATAGGTCCACCTGCGCAGCAGTATAATAACGCGTAGCAGTTCACAGTGCCACCGCAGTATAATAATGTGCACCCACAATATAACCAAGTACCTTAGGATAATACATCACACGCAAACAATCAAGGCAACAAAGAAGGATTCAGAAGAGGAGGTCGTGGAGGAAGAGGATTTGGAGGAGGTAGAGGACCAATAACCTGTCACAGTTGTCAGAAACCTGGACATTATGCAACGGATTGTCCACAACTATTAGCGACATGAATGTATTGTCGCGCAACAAATCATAATACAAAAGATTGTCCGACACTTCTAATAAAGATACGAGAAAATAGGAATCAGAACAACCAGAATGTTCAATGGATTGTGGCAGAAACTAGAGAGGATGATGGAAAGAAGATCAATATAGTTACTCGAGGTGGAACCAAGACAGGAGCAGATGCGTCAAAACATGATCAGAACCAACACCAGTGGGTCAAAAAGAATACAACACTTCAACAACATTTTGATGCGCAAAAGGAGAAACAAACATTCAAAGAGGCTAGACAAGAGATTTTGAAGGAGAATATTGCTTCTACTTCATGTACAATGTAAGGAGATGATGTACCAGTATATGATATGCCTCATGTATTTGATGATACCGCATAAATCAATCTTCATAACAAGTAAGTAATTTAAGAAACTTTTATGGGTATTGCTTGAAGTTGTTGAATGATAAATCATCTATACAAATGTTACAAGATTTGTTCGAAAAATGTAATTATGGAGAAGAGATACAATTGGAACAGAAGAAAGTACATCATGTCCGTAGGAAGACAAGAACAAATAGGGAATTCAGATTGAATGCAAATATTGGAGACTTTAACATGGGTGACATAATATTATATATGGGGTCTGGAGTAAATATTTTACCTAAGAAAACATGGGAATGTATGGGGGAACGTACATTCGGATATTCACCTATTCAGTTGAAATTGAAAAATCAACATAGAGTGATACCAATTGGCAGATTGAAGGGCATACCAGTGGATTTAGATGGTGTGCGCACTATGGCAGATTTTGAAGTAATTGATATAATGGATAACACTACACCTTATCCAACATTATTGGGACTGGATTGGGTTTTTGACAATCAGACTATCATCAACTTGAAGACTAGGAAAATGATCTTTGAATTAAGAGAATATAAAGTCATTGCACCATTAGATCCTTCAGAAGGAGGCATATATGTTGAACTTGTGATAGAGAACTTCATCACAAAAGAGATAAACCAGTTGTATAGAACTACCGCGCGAGAGGAAGATTATATTAACCCAACAATAGATGGAATGCTTAGCTGGAGAAGCATTAGTTCTTGTGCTTCAGATTCTGACATGGGATTAGAGAATTGGAAGCAACGCTTACATGATATATCTACCAGAAGATGTGCAAGAATGACACCCGCACTAAGATGGGTTGGTACAGAGGTAAGAGAACCTCCAACTTTTTATGGTCATAATGATTTAGAAGAATTTTTAACAAAGTTTGAGTTAGAAGTTTTGGAAAGTTAGAGGTTACCAGTTTTATATATTGCCTTGAAAGCTACACCTGCACGTTGGTGGGGTACTCATAAAGAGAAGATTTAGAATTGGTACTAATGCAAAAGATTACTACGCATCAGATTTGGCGCAGAACAAGAGAAGAAATATATGCATAAATATGATGGATTAGGACAACCTAGAGAACATAAAGACAGATGCATAGCCCAATGGAGATTGGTACCACCAGAGGAGTGGCCACATCACTTTATTCATACGTTAGAAGGAATCCCAAGGAATTGGTATACAAAACAAGAACTGCGCAGAGGAATTGTAAACTGGGGAGATTTGCAACAGAACTTTGTGGTCACCTTTGCATTTGAACATGAGAATCCAAAGATAGAAACAACATTGAAGTTTATAAAAGAGAGGATCTTTGAAGAAGCCAAAGTTGAAATTGTAACAGCTTATCAGAACCATAATTGACAGAGAGTTAGACAGTTGGTACATTGTTACCACGTCGC
Organism: Picea engelmannii; assembly: GCA_009831015.1. NCBI lineage: Eukaryota > Viridiplantae > Streptophyta > Pinopsida > Pinales > Pinaceae > Picea > Picea engelmannii. Next base: position 171,415 of record ML780019.1, on the reverse strand, counting down.
AAAAGATGATCCAACAGAAGAAAACCCGAGCGATATTCAGATAACAAAAGTTGAAGGGGAAAGAGAAGTAGAAGGTCCAAAGTTAGAGTTAGAAGAATTTGTTGCATTGTTGAAGATAAAGAAAGTAAATATTGGAACATAGGAGAATCCAAAGATTGCAAGTATTGGTGACTATTGGGATAACTAGACAGTGGAAAGAATAACAGAGTTACTACACGAGTATAGTGATTTGTTTCCAACAATCTTTTTTTGAAATGAAAGGGGTAGCAGGAGAACTTGGAGAAATGAAGATCCCCTTGAGACCAAATGCCAGACCAATAAGACAGAGACCATATAGATTGAATCCAATATATAAACAGAAAGTGAAGGCAAAAATTGATAAAATGTTAGAGGCTAGGATAATAGAACCTGTTGAAGAATCTGAGTGGATTAGCCCTATGGTAGTTCAGGAGAAGAAGCAAGGGGTAATAAGGATTTGTGTAGACTTGAGGAAGTTGAGTGATGCATGTCTGCATGATCCCTTCCCTACTCCATTACAGACGAGGTATTGGAGAATGTAGGAGGACAAGAAGCATACTCTTTTACTGATGGATTTTCAGGGTATCACCAGATTAGAATAGCACCAGTAGATCGTCATAAAACTACATTTGCTACAGAATGGGGGTCATATCAGTAGACAGTGATGCCATTTGGATTGAAGAATGCCCTTGCTATTTTTTCAAGGGTAGTGGTAGCTGCATTTAAAGATTTTAGACATAAGTTTTTGGAGGTTTATCTAGATGATTAAACATTATTTAGCTTACTGAAAGATTGTGTTGAAATTTTAAGATTGATGTTAGTCAGGTGTAGGTAGTGTCAAATCTCTTTGAATATTATGAAATGCATATTCAATGCACCATTTGGAATTTTTCTAGGGCATGTGGTGTGTAAGCAGGGTCTGTTGGTTGATCATGTGAAGAGCGTTGCCATTGTGAATTTACCACCACCTAAGTCAATGTGTCAATTGAGAGCTACACTTGGTCATACAGGCTGCTATAGAAGGTTTATAAAGAGCTATGCACAAATTATTGTGCCCATGGAGAAGTTGTTAAATAAATATATCAAGCTTTAGTGGAATGATGAGTGCCAACAGAGTTTGGACATATTGAAGGAAAAAATGGTGACATCGCCAATTCTGGTGTTTCTAGATTGGTCAAAAGAGTTTTATGTTCATGTGGATGCATCTTCAATAGAACTTGGAGCAATATTAACACAACCAAGAGAAGGTGATATAGATCACCCAATAACATTTGCAAGTAGGAAACTGTCAGAGCTAGAACAAAATTACAATACGATAAAAAGAGAAGGTTTGGCTATGGTGTATGCATTACAGAAGTTCAAACATTATTTATTATGCCAACAATTTAAGATGTTCACGAATCACTCTACTCTTAGATACCTGGTCAACAAGCCAGTGTTGGGGGGGAGAATATTTAGATGTTTGTTGTTGTTTCAAGAATTTGATTTTGAATTAGTTGTGAAGCCTGGAAGATTGAATGCAAGGCCAAATCATATGTCCAGGATAACCAATGGGAAGGAACCAAGTTGTTTGGAGGACAATTTTCTTGATGCATAATTGTTTTCAATGCAGATTGTTAATGAATATTTTGTTGATATCATTGAATTTTCGAGTACAGGATTTGCTCCAAAGTAATATACCATTGCGCAAAAGAAGAATTTGGTGGTCAGAGCTGTAGATAATCAACTTATTGCAAGACATTTGTATAAACTAGGTGCAATTGATATTTTAAGGAGAGGTGTTATGGAACATGAACGCCCTATGATCTTAACAGAAGCACATGAAGGAATAATTGGAGGACATTATGCAGGGAAGGCTACTGCACATAAGATATTATGTGCAAGATTATGGCGGCCAACAGTTTCTAAGGATGCAAAGGAGTATTGTCATGCTTGTGATGTCTGTCAGAGGGTAGGAAAGCCATCAAGGAGGGATGAGATTCCATTAAGACCTCAGGTAACTCTTAAAGTGTGTGACAAATGGGCAGATGACTTTGTAGGTCCAATTAATCCACCAGGTAGAAGATCGGGAGCGAGGTATATCATTACAACAACACAATATTTAACTAGATGGGTTGAAGCAGTAGCAGTAAAAGATTGCAACGCAGAGACTGCAACACACTTCATGTTTGAACATTTAATTACAAGATTTGGATGCCCTAGGATTATGATGAGTGATCAGGGAACTCATTTTATTAACAATACCATTCAGACAATGACTGGGGAATTTGAGATACACCATCATACGAACACTCTATACCATTCTCAAGCTAATGGAATAGTAGAATCATTTAATAAGATATTGGAGAATGCCTTAACTAATATTTTCAATGTGAACATGGATGATTGGGATTTGAAGATACCAACAGTATTATGGGCTTGTAGAACTACATGTAAGAAACTCACAGGGAAAACACCTTTCAGATTGGTGTATGGTCAGGAAGCAGTAGTCCATTTGGAATATTTTATACCTAGTCTACGCATTGCAACCATTACAAACATGACAGAAAGAGGCACAACTCAAGAAAGATTGTCTCAATTTATGGAATTAGAAGAAGACATAATTATGGTTGGTTTCCATCGAGAGGTACATAAAACAAAGGACAAAGATTGGCACGATAGACACATCAAGAAGAAGAACTTTAAGGAAGGAGATATGGTTCTCCTCTATGACAGTAAATACTTATAACACCAAGGGAAATTCATGATGCATTGGCTAGGGCCATATGAGATAAATTATGTCACAGATGGAGGGGTTGTACAACTGCAGGATTTAACAAGCAAAGAGATGTAAGGATTGGTGAATGGTAGTTGACTCAAATTGTATAGCAACATTCGACCCAGTAATCCTTAGTAGTTGCAGTGCAAGAAAATACAATTGGACGTAGTGTATACAGTAGAAACTAAAAAAAAGTAGAAAAAGAAGATTTTTTTTTTTTTAAATGAGAAAAAGAAGAAAAATACAAAAAGATGAAGTAGATGGATAAGTGTTTTGCATGTAGTTAGACGATTTAGCACGCATAAGAAAATAATTGGTATGGAAATAACTTGAAGATGATGCGCGCTAGAGAAAGGTTACCAAGCAGAAAAAGCAGTGCGTCGAGACAAAAAGAAGCCCAAAAAAGGAAAAAGGCAATGGTCGGAAAAAGCACAACATGACAAAGAATTTATGACGGGACTTATAAAAGTATAAAACTTGCAAGGCAAGACTCATTGTGACATTAAGTAAACAAGAGCTAAGGAGCGAAAACTCGGTGTGAGCATGTATTTTCGAAGTATTCAATGAATATTTAGAGCAACTTTTGCAGGAATTAGCATAATGGCGCCACTGAAGGTCGGAGCTCCCAGTCGAACTGCAATGAAAACAAACAGTTCCACGAGGTTGCCACAGGATAAACCAACCGAAGCAGTAAACCCTATTTAGTTGAAAGGAGTGGTAGATGTGGATGAAATCCCATCACCCATCATTGAACCAAATAGTCCTACCATGGTCGAAGAACATGATCTAGTGACATAATAAATGGAGGTTGAACCACAAAATGACACATAAAACCCTACACAACAACTTGGTTTAGGAGCCTCCCATCAGATGAATGAAGGAGAGGTTTAGCGAATTGAGTCAGATGAGCCTAGAGGACAGGTCGAAGAGGCACATAACCCTGTTGTAGAGCCAATGCAATAGTCGAAGGAAGTACTGGTGGAAGATGTTACAGGACTACAAGATTCAGAAGTAGAAGATGAAGAGGATACACACCAAGAAGCAAGTCCATAGACAACGACAACACAAACAAAGGGAAAACAAACAGTACAAAGATCATCACACAAATAGAAAGAAGTTACATTGATACTATCGCGCATTCCTGAAGGATTCAAGATCCTTCCTAGCATGTTAGGATGTGTGGATAAACTTAAGTATGTGGACCATGATATTGTAGACATGGACAAGTTCCCTGAGTTTGTGCCACAAGTCTATATAGAGAGCAATGGTACAACTCCATCAAGGGTTCCAATTTTATAGCCAAAGTTATGTATTGTAGGATTATATAGCACATGAATCATGAACCTGCTGTAAATTCCCCACTTTGGGAGAGGAAACTATGTCAATGCTTGTGTGAAACAACTATTGGCCTTGGTGCATGGGGGTGTTCTATGGATGGACAAACCGGTATCAATAGATGTAGATTTAATTGCAGAGATTACAGGTTTGCCAACAGATGGAGAAAATTCGAAACAATATTTAGATGACAAGACAAAGGAGAAAACTCTAACATGGGAGTTGAAGAAGAAATATAGCACTTACATAGGATCTAGAGGATTGATCATTAATAGAATCAGTGAAACAAAAGCTATATTAGCAACCAAGATGACGGCTTGTAAACTTTAAAGGAAATGTCACAAGGAAGAAGCACCTACAAGAGTCATAGTAGCAGTTGTGCAGTTGGACCCCATATTTATTAAATTTGTTCTTGGATGATTACTAGGATGCACGGGATCTTGGAACATAGTTCCACTATGCATGGTTGATTATATGATAACTTTGGTGGGTTGGGGAGAACCCAAATACAATGGCTTTTACTCGAGGCTAGGAAAGTGTCACGCAACAAAGTATACAACATTGGGGCACACTTCAATTGCAAAACAAAGGAAGGAAAAATCCAACATATTTGCTATGTATTATGATGAGATGCGGGAAAACCTGGTTGAAACATGAAGGATACCACAAAAAGTGGTGGAAGAGCATCAAAACATAGCTAACTTTTAGGCTTCCAGACACAATATGTGGATTCAAGCCAAAAGGGATCACAAGAAGGTATGGTTACAATTGAGGTATTGTGTGACAGGAGAGGAAGTGTAGTGGGCCATGAAAGACTGGCCTGAAGAATGGAAGGTCCCAATAGTTTCTAAGAAGGTATAAAAAGGTAAGCAGCAAGCATAAGCTAGCACTTCATAGAAGTCAAACAGTCCAACAACAAATACAAGAAAGGCAACAAAATGCATGAATGAAACAGGGGGGAGCGCAACAGTTAGAAAGTCGAGGCAGAAGAACCCTATCCCCAAACCTTCAACGTAGGAGAAAGACCACGCAGAAGTAACAAATGGAGGAGTACATAAGGATAATAATGTTCCTATGTAGGAGGAACTAGGAGGAGGAGATCTACCAGACATGTACATCCCAAGTACAACAACACAGACATAAACGTTGCGCATGAAGAGGACAATATTGCAGTCAATTGGTTAACGCAAGAAGATGAAGGTGCATAAGGGTGTTCTTGAGCTCAAATTGACATAAGATGATGCAGAACTGGTTGCAGAGAGAGTACAAGACCCCACAATAGAGGCGTGGGATGATGCAAAGAAACAAAGGGAAGAAATAGTCAAGAAGTTGACAAAGGTTAAGGAGGCATTGAAATAACTATAGCTCACTACAACGTAGCAAAGAGAACTGGTGCAACAAGAAACTCCACAAGAAAGATCAGTTCCAACGTTGGAGACAATACAGATAATATCAATGCAAAGTGAACATCTTTTCATAACTCAGAAGATGTTGCAAGTGAATCAGGGGACAATGCATAAGCTATTAAAGGACATCGATCACTTGGACTTGACACTGCCCAAGTTTCCAACGAAGGCATTGTATAAACTGTAAATTAGTGTGGCGGAGGAGATACAATCGAGGGCACGGACAGATGCGACAAGTCTACAACTGGCCAATGAAGTAAAGAGGACACTAGAGTTGACAATCAATTAGGTGCAGTTCGAAAGAGATACAGTGAAGCAACGCAATGGCAGAATAGAGCAGAAAGTGGAGGAAGTGTTTAAAACAATTTTTGATAGTGCGCAAGAATGGAACATACCAACAAAAGAGAAGATTGAAAAGATAGTGCAAGCTATGGAGGCGTACATGAATCACATTATAGATTTGAACAAACCCCGAGCACCTAGCACTCCACCAAAAGTTAAAGCACAATGGGAGCAAGAGGTTACAAGTAATTCAGAGAGTATTGCGTAGAGCATCCAGGAAATCATCGAACTAAATAAGAGGAGTATGCAGTTGTGGACAGATCTGCAAGAGGATGACAAACTGCAAGAAATAGAACAAAAGGAAGAAGGGGCCAATACTGCAGTACATGACTTAAAGCAGAAACAAAAGACAATGACAATCTTAGATAGATTGAAGAGTGCACAAGAACTGGAGAACTTGCAGGCAGAATTGAAGAGCATGCAAGTACAAAAGCAGGCAAGGTAGGCACAGTTGGAGCCATTGTAAGAAAGCGCAGAGAAAATGCTGACAGATATTGATGAAGCTAAGGGTTAGGTGGAACATGGTGGATTGGAGAATGAAGAATTGTTGAAGGAGCCTATCATTGCGCAGACTATGGAGATTATTGTAGAGAAGAGCACACATGTAAAATCTAAAGTTGAAGACATTTGAGGCAGGTTCCAGGAACTAGAGAAGTTAGTGCGGGAGGCACACACTACCTGAGTGGCTCGAGACGAGCCACAAGTGAGTGTTGGGGGCCTGTTGGCATAGGCCATTTTGGGGAACAACGCAACAATCGAGGAAGACATTTAGAAAAGGGACCATAAAAGGAGTGTGCTCCAGATAATAAGGAAAAGCAATGCGAGTAAGCAGGAAAGTTAAAGGAAGAAAGGAGGAAGCGGATCAATCGCACGTGTGGGAATTTAGAATGTGGAAAAACCTATTCCACGTAGGGTTAAGGTTTTGGTCATGATTGTAACAAGTTTGAACCCATTTTGGTAGTATAAATATCTATTGTGAGATCTTAGTAGATCTGGTTGGAGTTGGGAGTTGCTAGAGAGAGTTTTGAATGACTAATTGATTTTGTGTGAGGTTAGTTGAGAGTTGTGGAGCTAGTTTTGGAGATGGATCCGTTTTTTAGAGATATGAATTGTAACTAAGGGTAAGGTCGCAAGTTGTGGAGCTTGGTGTGATATTGCCAGCCTCACCATTATCACTATTTTGTATCCAGATGTAATGTGTGCAACGCAATAACTTGATGAAGATGAATAAATGAGTAATGGATGTCAGATCTTTGTGGACGTAGCTCGCGGGGTGAACCACAGTAAAACATTGTGTCAGTGTGTGGAATGTTTCTTTTATGTCTCGTAATGGATTATGATGAATGAATGAATCTGTTAGTAGTAAAATGCAACGCGCAGTACAATAGTTCTAATATTTGTTGCAGAATGAATGTTAAATAAATTCAGATGGTTACATAATGGTATCTCTGAATGTTGGGTTGTGTTGGAATAATAGATCTGGTATATGTTGAAGTAAAAAGCATGTCTAACATCCCCAAAGCAACATCCCTTCCAAGGCTGCAAACATCTGGGTCCTGCAATCACCCATAAAGTCTTCTCGGGTGAGACTTCATTATGCACTCAGTGTGCAGTGTTGCATTCTGGTCTCCATAAGGGTCGACGGTTTGTAGGGTTTTGTTGGAAACCTAAAGTAAAACCCAAGTCAACTCAAACAATCCAACACAAAAGTAACTGACAAGTATGAAGGACAGAGAATGAGAGATTCATGACAAAAAGGCACTGGGAACGATGCGACTATGCCTGGCAGTGTCGATGGATTTCAATATTTCGAAAGAAAAGACAACAGAGGATCTGATGAATGCATTGGCTAAACTATATGAAAAACCCTCAGCTTCTAACAAGGTATTTCTAATAAAGTGATTATTTAATATGAAGATGTCAGAAGATAGGTTTGTTGTCAATCATTTAAATGAATTCAATACGATTACTAATAAGTTAAGTTATGTAAAAGTGGACATTGATGATGAGGTTAGGGCTCTTCTAATCTTGTGCTCATTAGCAGAAAGATGGAACGGTTTGGTCATGGTTGTAACTAAATCTATCTCTAGTTCAAACACTATGAAATCTGATGATGTTGTTGGTGTTATCCTTAGTGAGGAAATGCAACGGAAAAGCATAGGTGAGACATCAGGTAATGCGTTGACCGTGGAGAACAGGGGAAGACAAAGGGAAAGAGGAAAGAGTCTAGAAAACTGTGGGAAGTCTAGGAAGGGCATATCCAAATCCAGACAAGGAAAGATAGAGTATTGGAATTGTGGGAAGAAAGGACATCTGAAGAAATACCACAAAGCTCCAAAGAAACAAAGAGATCGACAACAGGAGAAAAATCATGAAGCAAATGTAGTAGGTGATGTGTTACAAGATGCTTTGATTCTTTCTTTAGATAATATTACTGAGTCTTGGGTAGTCAATTCAGGGGCTTCATTTCATGCCACACCCCATAGGAAATATTTTCAAAATTATGTTCAAGGTGATTTTGGACATGTTTATTTGGGTGATGATGAACCATATCAATTTGTTGGAATGGGTAAGATACAAATAAAGAAAAAGAATGGAAACCAATGGTTATTGAAAAAGGTGAGACATATACCAAATCTGAGAATAAATCTAATTTCAACAGGCTAGTTGGCAAGTGAAGGTTGTATATCTACATTTACATATAAGGCGTGTAAGGTCATTAAAGGATCACTGGTAATGGAAAAATGAGAGAAGGTAGGTACATTGTATTTATGTATTGGTAATGTTGACTCTTCAATCTCTTTAGCTTCTACAGGTGTGGATACAACATTGTGGCATCATAGGCTTGGACACATGAGCGAGAGGGGGATGCAGATATTTCACAAAAGGAATTTGTTGCTAGATCTTAAACAAGTTGATTTAGATTTATGTGGGCATTGTATTTATGAAAAACAAAAGAGAGTCAGATTTCTCAGAGTCAGGAAGGAAAAGAAGAGTGAAAAGTTAGAGCTTGTGCATACAAATGTATGGGGACCAACTCAAGTATCATCTCTTGGCGACTCTCATTATTATGTTACTTTTATTGATGATGCAACTAGGAAAACTTGGGTTTATTGCATTCAACAAAAATATGATGTTTTTGACACTTTAAATAAATGAAAATCTTTGGTTGAGAATGAGATAGAAAAAAAGGTTGAAGTGTCTTCGATTAGACAATGGAGGTGAATATTGCAACAAGGAGTTTGATAATTATTGTTCATACCGTGGGATTTGCAAAGAGAAGACAATTCTAGGAACACCACTAGAAAATGGCATGTCAGAAAGGATGAACAGGACAATCATGGAACATGCAAGGAGTATGAGATTGCATGCTAGGTTGCCCTTACAATTTTGGGCAGATGTTGTAGATATTGTTGTTTACTTAATAAACAGAGGGCCTTCAAGCTCCTTGGATGGTGACATGCCAGAGGAGGCATGGACAGGTAAAAAGACAAACTACTCATTTCCTAAGACTTTTGGTTGTGAAGTATTTGTCCATATTGATAAAGAAAATAGAACAAAGCTTGAGGCAAAATCCAATAAGTGTACCTTTATTGGATATAATGTTAATGATTTTGGTTATTGCTTGTGGGATTATGAAAATCATAAAATCATTAGGAGTAGAGATGTGGTATTCAATGAAAAGGTCATGTACAAAGATTACTTACAGGGAAAGAAACAGGAAAAGGAAAACACATGATACACAGTGCTTGATGAAATCAAAGAAGATGAAATTCCAAAGGTACCAGAAAATCAAAACGTACAACAACAGGAGCAACAGGTACCTCAAACTCTTGCAAGTGTTGTTAGAATATCTATCAGGTTAAGTAGACCCCCTAAACGATACTCTCCTTCGTTGTATGATTTATTGTTGATTGATTCTAGTGAACCAAAAAATTATGAAGAGGCAATGCAAGTAGACACTAAAAATAAGTGGGAGCAAAACATGAAAGATGAAATGGATTCCTTGGTAAATAACCATACTTGGGATTTGGTTCAGTTGCATGCAGGAAAAAGAGCATTACAGAATAAATGGGTTTACAGGTTGAAGGAAGAAGATGGAGGCGAAAAGCGATACAAGGCTAGATTTGTTGTAAAGGGGTTTGCACAAAAGAAATATATAGCTTTTGATGAAATGTTTTCTCTTGTTGTTAAAATGACTTCAATTAGGACTATTTTAAGTCTTGTGGAAGTAGAAGATTTGCATCTTGAATAGTTAGATGTAAAAACAACTTTTCTCCATGGAGATTTGGAGGAAGAGATTTATATGCAACAACCACATGGGTATGAGGTCAAAGGAAAGGAGAATTTAGTATGTAGGTTGAAGAAGAGCTTGTATGGACCAAGGAAATCTCCAAGGCAGTGGTATTTGAAGTTTGACAGGTTTATGACAAAACAAGGGTATAATAGATGTCATTCTGATCATTGTGTTTATTTTAAGAGGCTAGAAAATGGAAGTTATATTATCTTGCTACTGTATGTAGATGACCTGCTTGTTGCAAGGTCTAACATGTTGGATATAAATGTGCTCAAAAAGAAATTAGCTAATTCATTTGCGATGAAGGATTTGGGTGTTGCAAAGAAAATCCTTTGTATGAGAATAACAAGAGACAAAAAAAATTGCATATTGACATTGTCTCAGGGTGAGTACATAGACAAGGTGTTGGAGAGGTTTAAAATGCAGAATGCAAAACTAGTTAGTACACCTTTGGCCATCCATTTCAAATTAACCAAGGAAATGTGTCCCAAGACACATGAGCATATATAATACATGTCTAGAGTCTCTTTTTCAACAGTTGGTAGCTTGATGTATGCTATGGTGTGCACAAGACCAAATATTGCACATGTAGTGGGAGTTATAAGCAGGTATATGAACAATCTAGGTAAAGAACATTGGGAGGCAGTAAAGTGGATTCTCAGGTATTTGAAAGGCACTACTACTCATGCATTATGTTTTGGAGGTTCAAACACTGTTCTACAGGGATATGTTGATTCAGATATGGCAGCTGATAAAGATAGCAGGAGAAGCACCACAGGGTATGTTTTTACTGTAGGTGGAACTACAATAAGTTGGATTTCGAAACTGCAAAAGGTTGTTGCACTTTCAACAACGAAAGCAAAGTATGTTGTTGCTACATAGGCTAGTAAAGAGATGATTTACTTACATAGGTTTATGGAAGAATTGGGAAAGAAGCAGGATAATAACAAGTTGTATTGTGACATCCATCTTGCAAAGAACTCAACCTTCCATTCTAAGACTAAGCACATACAACTGAGGTACCATTTCATATGAATCATAGATGGAAAATTGAAGTTGGAAAAGATACATACTAGCCATAATCCTTCATACATGTTAGCAATGGTAGTAACAAGGGAGAAATTGAGTTCCTGCTCATTTTCAGTTGGTCTTCAAGCATGAAGGTGAAGGTGAGAATTTTTCCAGGTCCAAGGTGGATCATAGTCTAATAGGTACAACAACAATGAAGTTGTTGTGATCAATCTCCAAGTGGGAGATTGTTGGTTGTGGAGCTTCATTATCTTCCTATTTCAGAGGTCTTGTTCCAGCTGTGTTTGAACCCCATTACCTGATGGGGGGATGTGTGGGGGATTTACCCCCCACTTCTATGGCTACGGGGGTCTAAGGGGGCCGATGAGAAATTTTGGAGCCCCCCTCTAGCAGGGTATTCGGGGGCAGCGTCCTCAAAGCAAATTTTTGGGAAAAAATACATTGTAAAATGTTGTAATTTCGTAATCTATCTGGACTGTTCATTATAAGGTCGCAAATCTGACGACATAATTTATGTTAGGGATTTTTTCCCTAGAAAGCAACCCTCTTTTATGTATAAGGGAATTATATTTCAGTTGCGTGAGTGAGTGAATATTGTGTTCTGAGATAGGAGATCGTGAGAGAAAGAAGAGGAAGTTACAACGGGTATGTTGTAGGTTGTATCCCTTCATTTGCTGGATAATAATAAAGGAAGGACTTATCAATTTCTTTGGTGGACGTAGCCCACACTGGGTGAACCATGTATATTTGTGTCTTTATTGTATTGTGTATCTTCTGTGTTTTATTTTCGCATTTGTTTTATTTATTGCTCTGCGATCCTATTTTCTAATAGTTACATGTAGTCCCTGCTGCAACTCACTTTCAAAGAAAACAAAGCTATAATGCATCAAAAAACAATAGGGTCATTTTGAGATTTGTCCTCTCCCATAAAGGTATTCAATAAAATATCGATAATACTAGAAAATAAGAGCATATCTATCTAATTTTAGACATAACTACTTATAGGAAGTAACAATTACATACATATCAAAACTCAATTAAAATAACTATTTAGTTGGGTGCCTCTTACTTCCATAGTCATGGCAATGAATATCTTCATGTGTTAGTACATATCCACAAGCTTTAAGATTTGGTGTCTCTATTATGTGAAAAACTAATGTCTGAAACCCAAGGGAATATCTCCTCGTTTACTTCAACAATGGAAGTCATGCCCCTTTTTGCCTAACCGTGTCTTCAATTTTCTCGACTTTCCTCTTTACCTTTGCAAAAACTCAACTATTGTAGACTATTGCTACCAACACCATCGAGGATAGTACCTTATTCCTCGAGTGAACCTAATGAGGTACATAGTTCTCCTTGCAATTACATAGCTCTATGTATCCCTTGAATGGTCTCCCTTTGCTCATACTCCTACTTGCTCGCCATCCTTTCTAGAGAGATAATCCATAAGATAACAACTCACCTTGAATGCCACCGAGGTAGACTGTGCTAGTGAGCCAAGAGTGGCTATCCAAGACAAGCAAGATGGGATTAAAATTCAAACGATGGAGTGTGAGACTATCAACCAACCTTCCAAGCATACAAGCCCACAACCTTTGAAACATATCCATGTAGAGTTGACTAGACCCATTTATTGTAGTGAGTGTTGTTTTCCTACCATAAACCATCATCAATGTAACTATTTCCACTCTCGCTCCTGCCATAATATCCCTGGTTAAGGCTTGTTATTGATAGTGACAAGCAACAACATGTTCTGGGCATGGAGGGTGAGCCATGATGGCTTAAGCCCCCCTTAATTACCTCCCCTATCTCCTCATCACCCTTAACCATGCCAGAGGTTCCTTCCATTTGTCCTTCTTTCAAACATCTACATTCTTCTCTTGCCTCCCTACACCCTCCCTTACACCCCATCAAGGGGCGATTTGAGCCACATTAAATTGAATATACTTGAATAAAATAAATTAACTTGAGTTGAATTGAATCAAATTAAATTGAATAGGTTTGAGTTGAGTTGCATTGAGTTAGGTTGAATTGAATTAAGTCAAAATGAGTTTAATTGAAATAAGTTAAATTACATTGAATTTAATTGAATTAAATTGTGTGGAATTGAGTCAAATCCATTTAAATTACATTGATTAGAGTCAAATTAAATGGAATTGAATTAAATTGGTTCTGATTGAAGCTCTAAAGACACTTTTTTATTTAGGCAGAATCCAAATACATTGAGATTTTTTTGAATAAAATACTTATTTCAACTATTGTTATGATCAATTTGAATGAGAAAGTGCCATTAGGTTACGTTGTCAAAAGAGAAAAATCCATAAGGTAAGTATCATTTTTTTCCAAGGAAAACCCGTGGGAAAACCTCATAGGATTCCACCTTCATCCTTTGAATATTCATATGGAGGGTGGCTCAATTGCCAATCATAATAACAACCGGTAACCTAGTAGAACTCAATCAAACTTGAACCATCGCTGAACTAGAATTGGGACCTCATGATGAACCCCACCTTTAAACACTGCATTTGAACTAACTGAGCTAAACCATTGGGCTTGAGGTAATATGATTAATCATAGAGAAGAAAATGAATGTTAATGTGGAGCGAGTTTAGGCTTGTAGGTGAAATGGTTCACCTAGCCTCCTTTGACCCTTTGGCTCTCTGGAACTTCATGAGGTCAACACTAAAGTGTGTTGAGTCAACTATAAATGTAAGTAGATTGGAGGTTTCTTAGTCTCGACGAGTGGTACATTGTTGATGATGAGCCTGTCACTTTGTATTCATGGGTATGTTGAAAAGGATTAGTTCAGATCCTACTACATACTTCATGGTTGATGGGTTGAGAAAATAATATTAACGGGGAACAAAATCCCAAGGCATAGATTGCATTGTAGCCTAGATAACGTATAACATTGCATAGATAATAACCACGAGTTAAAGATGACCCACAACATTGACACTGAGATCACGAGTGATGTTAGTTCCAAAGTGAGGAAGGATGCCATCACATCAATTTGGGGACTTGCACTCTAAAGAGAACTTTTGGATTGGTAAAACTTTTGGTATGGGTAATGCTTTGTAAACCATCTCCATCTCACAATTATTATGCATGTGGGATTATTCACAAACACACAAAGAAACAATGCTAACACATATAATTTTATTTATTTTTAGCAATAACATATATATTTTTCATTAGAGAGTTGTTGCAATTTCACTAGTCAAGATAATAATACAAAAATATGTAGTCTATCTAAAAAGAAAATTTGAAACTTGTCCAAAACTTGGAGCTTACTATCTAAAAAAAACATAATAGTTCTTCACGGAGGATTCTAAAAAGATACCACTAGTATAAATTCTATAAAACACACCCAATATTAAACGAAATTTGCAAAACATTAAAGACTAGTATTGGATAAATACATGATGGTTATAAGCTTCCTCCTAGTTCTCTTTGATGGGATGAATGTTCTAGTCTACACCGCATGATTTCCACATCGTTCTGCTACTGTTGTACAGTCTCGTATTCTTTGACCTCCCATCAACCCAAAAGATAGTTTGACATTTGAAGCAACTAAAGTGGGACTTGTGACAATATTCACAACCATTTGTCGAAGAACAACACACTCAACTTGAAGGGATTCTATTTGCCTCTTTTGGCTATGCAAGTTTTCAGGATGAAGGCATATTCATTATTTTTATTTTTTTTCCCGAGAATGCATCCTACCAGTACTAAAGAAAATCAAATTCCCATTATTTGTAATAAATTATTCTTGTCTCCTTATAACTCCATGAATATCAATGGTTTCACATAATGGGCATCTTCCATAATGCATGTGGTCCATTCTGAAGGCACTACGTAACACCTGCAAAATCCCCCTTCCACTTCCCACAAATTCCACTAACAAACTACCACAACCATTAACCAAACCCCTTCCCAACATTCCCTCAAACAATTGATAACAAAGCAAGAGACTTTCAATTTCATAATTGATTCCACTACCTTTTGATTTCCAGGAGAGAGAGAGAGAGAGAGAGAGAGAGAGAGAGAGAGAGAGAGAGAGAGATGCACACGAGTCTTCAAAAGAATTAGTAGGAATTGAGCCACAATTCCAGGCCATCCATACCAAACCAAAAAGTGACTAGCTTAAGAACTTCTAAGCTATCATAGAGGACCACCAAGTGAATTAGAATCCCACAAGAATGAACTAAAACTCGTCTCAATACTAGAAGAAAAGCCCCAATTCAAGTTAGGACAAAATAGAGCAAGAATCCACAAAGACTCCCCAATTTGCATCATTGAAGCCAAATCCATTATCCCACTTGTAGAAAACCCCCAGTCTAAGTGCAATTGATGAGACGACTCCAACATTAAAGGTTGAGTGTGTGAGGGTACCACGAAGGTTATATACCTTGAATGTCATGTTCCAATATTAAATCATCCATGCCATTTGTCTCTCATGAAAAACATATTCACAACTATGATTTGAAACTTAAGGGATGCGGGAAGTTGAGGCCCCTCTTTATGTTCTTAGGACTCCACAATCCAACTGAGTGGCCATGTTGGCCAGTTGATCAACATGTTTGTTGAGCTCCCCTAGGATGTGATAATATTCGTCGATTTCAAACCTGACAACTTCCTTTTGTATTTGTGTGACAATTCTTACGAGTTTACCATCACTTAGAAAGGAAATTCCATGCATCAATTTGATAACTAATGTCAAATCCCCAATAACAATTAGATTTCTGATATAACTCGCATCAAAAAACTTTAGCCCTTGAAAAATAGATAATAAATCCACTTGATTGTTTGATCCTCTACCCAAACCCATTTAAATATAATTACTTATTTTTATTATCCCAAACCCATTTAAATATAATTACTTTATTTTCATTATAATAAAGAACGATACCCAACATGCCACCCCTATAATTAAAAAAGGGAAATAAAGATTTTTTTTTATAATTAAGAAGAAGGAAAGGAGAGTTTTTTATTTATTTAATAATCATAGCAAGCTATTTTCACATAAAAATATACCAAAAAAAGCATAAAATAAAACGCTAATTACCTTGCATAATTATTATGCTAATTAAGTTCATGCTAGCCCTAGTTATTAGTTTGTCTTCCTCATTACCGAGCTAAAGCTGGGGCGGCTTCTCGACCTGCGAATCCATTAAAGCAGTAATTGAACAATCATTAATCCTTCTCTTAATACTCCTCTTTTGCAAAACTTTAAATTGGTAATCATTTTGAGCACAATTTAAAAATAATAAAAAATAAAACTGAAAACATCCGAAATACATAAAATAATTTTATTGGGATGGACCAATGAACGCCGTCGTCTCTTATCGCTCACAACCCTCAACTACAACACAACATTACGAAGACCATTTCTTCACTTCATTTCCATCCGGCAGTAGATCACACAGCAAGAGCACCAAAAGAAGAAGGCGGCACGGGCAAATTATCGAGCTCAACTGGATCCGCCATGGCGGAGTCCCGGGAGTCGAACCTTCGATTTCCCATGAAACGAAAATCCCGCTGAATTACACCCTCCTTACCCACAAAATCAAACAAACAATACACACATAGAGTGGAAGACGTTTGGAGTTTGAACTGCTCGGAGAGCCGGAAGGTTCGCTCATTCCCCGGGCGTCTGACTGCGGAAAAAAATGACGTCTGCAAACAATTCTGATGAGTGAAGAATATGGGAATTTACAGGTTTCGGCAGCAAACTCCTTTTCCGAAGTTGACAGACTGTTAATGCCCTAGCGGGTTCGGGTTCGAATCCCTCAGGGTATAAGTTTACCATGGCTCCCGGCCGCAAACGAGGAAAAGCTGCAGCTGCCCGCCAGGAATGGAAGGTTGGGGATCTTGTTTTAGCCAAGGTGAAAGGTTTTCCGGCGTGGCCCGCTCAGGTAGTCAGATTTTTCTTAAATTCCTAGCTGAAATTTTTCATATTTTACTTTTAGCGAATGCTTGGCAATGCAGTATTCGGTAAATATTTAGGCAATAATTGGACCTCTTAGTACATTGTTTGCGAGATTTCGAGCCACCCTTTTATTAATCTAAATTTGAGCAAATTCCATTCAACAAATTCAAGCAGCAGTGTTAAAGTAGCTTTGCCAGTTTTATTGAACTCGACTGCAAGTGTAGCTCGTTAACAGCAAGCTTCAGGATACCAAGAAAAATCAGTCAATAAATGATCATAATCTGAGCTACTTCATGGGCTGGGACCACTCAGGGTTCCATTCGTTTCGGGCAGAATCGCATGTTGTGAGTTTGGTAGTGTTCTTATGATTTTTTCTTTTAGTTTTATATAAAGTGCAAATTCTACCCTGCCATGTATCAGTGTTACAAAACTTCAGTCGGTGAAAAATTCGGTGAGGTCAGAGAGTAAGAATTCAACTCAGACTAAGGAAAAACTTGGCTATTTTTTCCGAGCAGGATGGCAATTTTTTTCCAAGCAGGATGGCAATTTTTTTCCAAGCAGGATGGCAATTTTTTTCCGTGTTTGGGTCTTGTAAACTTATAAAGGGTGCCCATCAAGTTCTTCAATCAGATTCGGGAATCAAACTCGCTGACCTGTGAAAAACTTGGCAAGTACTCACGGGTCAGAGTTTGACCTGTGAGCATTTATGTGTCAAACTCGCTGCTGATGAGTCAGTTCAGTCATTTTATGTGCTGATCCGAGTTCGACTCAGGAGTACTTGGTGACTTGTCTGAGTTTTGTAACAAAGCCGTGTTTTATGCGCACGGGTGGCTGCCAGTCTCTATGATACAGCCCCTAGTTATGTGTATGATGTTACTAAATTATGTTAGCTAGGCGAGAGGGCGGTTCCTCGCTAGCCTCTGAGATGTGCCCCTTAGTAGCAACATTTGTGAGAGAACTCATAGAATTGCTCGTTTTCGGGTTCCCTTGTTGTGCCATCTGTGATTCTGTTGTATACTCTCAGTTTAGATTTGGACATTAATAAAATTATCTTATCTTATCTTATAGGAGGTGAATCAGGCTTACCTTTCTGTTATTACTTTCTGTTCTTTCAAGTCCCATTGACTGGATATTAATACAATTTCAGTCCATTTCATTTCATTTGTGTGAAAGATATAAATAAATGCCCTTTTTCTTCTTCGCAAGTGAAATTTCCTTGTGCAAAGTAGGCATCTATTTGTCCAATATGTGCTGATTCAAGTTCCTTGTGGATCCGTTTTATTCTGTTCAGCTATATCATTTTATTCTGATATTTAACTGTTCTGCATTGCAGATAAGTACACCCGAAAAATGGGGCCAGTCACACGACCCGAGAAAAGTATTTGTGTACTTTTTTGGCACGGATCAGATGTAAGTGTTTTGAAAAAAATCATGCCACATTTCCAATGCCCCACATAAAATGATTTTAGATGTTCTTGATTGAAACATTGATTCATTCTTCATTTCTGGAACCTGGCTGACATATTTGCTTTTGACAATGGTTACCTGAGAGGAGACAGATTGGTGCCAGGGAAAATTTGATGTTGAAATATTATATTCAATTCTTAGTTGGTTGGCAAATCTTTTAAGTCATAAAATAAGATACTCATTTAAGTGTTTGTGTGTGTGCACAACTTTTGGCAAAGTTGATAACAATTTTTGTTTGTTGCATAAAAATTTATTTATTGTTTCTAGTTTCTTTTTTATCGATTGGTAAATTTATTTTTCAAGAAAGTGGAAAACATAAGCTGCTTGGATATAAATAGCCCATACTTCTTTTCATTTTGGTCCTTAATTGTTGGTAACTTCATGCATATTATTATTTATATCATGGTTAGTACTTCTACATCCCTCTTTTCTGCTTCTCAAGGTCGCTTCTCTTTATCTCCATCCTTGGTTTTCATCCCATGGTTGTTTCATTTTACTCTCCCCCTTCTTGAAACAACGATCAACACCTGGCTTTTTTTTGAAACAACAAAATAGCAGCCAAACAGAGAATGGTGTAACTAAAGTAAGTAGCTGAAAATTCAGTTGACATTATTGGGTCAGCTAAAAGTATCTTCAGTCCAAAATTTGCTTAACCTCTAACCAGCCAGTAGGATTTAGATGATGAGAAATATTGCCGGCAGTCAATGTCACTAGAAGCATGGGTGCTGCTCTGAAAGCTGGTACTGCTGGCAACTTGCAAGTAGAAAAAGTCAAACTATTTTATTGATTTATACGAAAGTTGAGTTTATTGTGTAGGGGTCGTCATGAAATGTTGGACCAACCCTTGGCTCAGCTTGTTTGCACAGTTGTGTTAGTGCCATGCAAACACCAATAGGTTGAATTGTTGGTTTTCTTGGTTTTAGAAACTAGTATGGGATAAATACCCTTGGATTTAGTGTCATTGTTTATGACACAGAGGTACGTTCTCTATGTTCAGTGATGACTCATTCACAGGAGTGTTTCTGTGGTGATACCCACATGCATCTTTTAGTCATCCTCTACATGAGTATTACAGGTCAGGAAAGATACATTAGAATGACTTGTTCAAAAGGAAAATAGACAAAAAGTTATCAAGGACTCAAATAAATTAGCCTCAGGGTTGCTCCCAGTGAGCCCAAGACCTAAAGCAATGAGAAAAAATGACAATTTAGCATTAAAACATTTGAAAGTCTCACATGTGAGAAGTGGACAGCGACAGGTATTGAAAGGTCACTGAAGGAGGAAATGAAGGGCCCAAATGGGTCTATTTAAAAAAGGATTGTCCCTCCCTTTCTCATCCCTCAAAGGATTGTAGCCCTATTTTACTTCAAATTTGTTTTAGAAGTATTTCAATTTTCGACTTTTGGGAAGAAGGAACTCTTGCTTGCTTTGGCTTGAAACAAGTGTCCAAGGGTCAGGGAATGTACAAAGATCAAGAACAATTTTAGGTGATCTTTTCTCAATCTTCTGCCTGTTCTCAATCTGATTTCAAATCACAGATTATTAGACATGGTTGAACAAAAGGTAAGAAATGAAGAAATTTGAAGCTCTTTAGGCTGCTACAGGTCTGAAATTTTGGGACTGTTTTATGGTCACAACCAGGCCTGTTCTTTCACAGATTTATGGCTGCCTTTTCCAGACTGATTTCAAGCTCATTTTAATGCTGCTGTTCAAGGTTAATTTAAGGATAGATTTCCTGTCCAAAATTACTCATCTTACAGCCATTAAAAACTTGAAACACACCTCTAGATCTTTACACTTAAATGTTGATAATGAAATATGCAAACCACAGAAAATATGCTCAAGTATTTTTGGTCAACATGACCCTGGAAAAACGCCCATGGGGAAAACCAGTGAAGAGCAGATTTATTATGGAGATCTTAAGAAAAAATTACAGCTGAGATATCTGAGAGAGAAATGAGAGATTTGCTTCAGCCAACTTATCTCAAGTTAGCAGCAAATTCCTCCTTGAAGATTGTACCTGTTGTGCCTTGAAGTTTGCGCCCTTCTTCCTTGGAAATCACGCCCTTCTTGTGTGCAGCAAATTCCTTGGAATCCGTGCCCTTGTGGCTGTAGATGCGTCCTTAATGTGCGCCTTCTTCATTCACAACAGCAAGCTTCACTCTTCTCCTTCACTTCCTCACAATAAGTGCACCCTCACTCTCTTGGTGCGCCCTTCCTCCTTCTCAAGCTTGTGCGTCCTTCTTCCTTCTCTTCTCCAAATCCTCTTTTCTCCTCTTCACACACTCTTCTCAAGTGAACAAATGAATGCCTCCTCCTCCTTCAGTTTTCCTTTAACCTCATCATTAGGTTAACCTAGGAACCAATGGCTAGGATTAGATCTTAGCCAACCAAGATCAAGGTTGGAGATTAGATCTCCCCCTTAACTTAAGTTCCCTAAGTCACTTTATGATTAATGAGCTCATAAAGTCACTTTGACTTTATAACATAAAGTAAAGTGAGTGGGGTACTTTTCTCCCTTTAGTGTTAGGCACTCAATAACACTAGGGGACCACTTCCCAAGGTACCAAAACTCAACACTCCCTCTTACCGAGGAAAGTGTTCTTCACAACTCCCATCTTGTTTTTGAAGTAGACACGCTTGCCCCTTGGCAAAGACTTTTTGAGAATGTTTGCAATTTGCTCATCAGTAGATATGTACTCAAGTTGAACTGCTCCTCTCTGAACCCAATCACAGATGAAGTGGTATCTGTCATCTGATCTCTATGTGCTTTGACCTGTGATGAAAGACTGGATTATCAGAGAGTTTGATACAACTCTGATTATCACAGTGAATCACAGTAGGCCTCAACTCATGACCAAATAGACCAACCAATAACTTGCGAAGCCAAATAGCCTCGCAGCTGGCCTGACTAGCTGCCATATTCTCTGCCTTAGCAGAACTCAGTGTCATTGATTTCTATTTCTAGCTGAACCAGGAAACAACTCTCGATCCTGTTAGCTTTTGGGGTAGCTCGGACAGGTACTTCTGCATTGGCGGTGTCCGAGCGACACTCTCTAGAGTGGATTTTATGTAATGACTAAAGTGAATTTTGTAAGGTTGAGTGACTTAAGTGATTTAAGTCATCTCAATGAGAGATTAAGTCATGACCGTTAGATTGTGAGGCAAGATCTAATCTTGGCCGTTGAGATCTAGGGTTAGGGTTTTAGTCATTAAAGGGATTATAAAAGCATATCTAAGGAGAGTGAGAGGTACACAATGAGTGCATAGGAGCAAGAGGGAGTCTTGCTCATGTACTTGTGTCTGAGTGGGCAGGGCTGAGGAAAGAGTGCAGGGGGCAGCGAGGTAGATAGTAGCCAGGTGGGCTAGGCTATCAGCCGCAACATTGTAATTGCTTTGATGGGCCATTATCCCATCCCACGACGGGAGCTCATGCATTATAAAACTCAGAACTGGTTTTCCCGTAGGGGCTTTTCCAGGGGTGTTTACCTGAATATTGTGTACAATGTGATGTTTGGTTTTTGTTTTATGCTTCTGCTTATATTTTCGTTGAGTAACCTAGCTGTGCCTTAGTTTAGTAAATCTGTTTTGCTCGGAATTAATTGCCGTGTGTTAGGTTAGCAAAATTCAACATGGTATCAGAGCTGAGACTCTGACGAGAAAGCTAATTTTGCACGAGATCGAGATTCTTCAGTGAGAAGCTGTGGGTTTAAACCAAAAAAAGGGTTGAAAATCGTATAGTCGTATGGGCCGTACGACGTAAGACTCTACTAAAGATTGTGGACTTGTGGTCGTAGAGAAAGATTAGGCCGAGAGGGAGAAATTAGGCTGAAATTCATTGCATAGGCAACGGGTCGAGCGGATCCTAGGTCGTGGCAAGGAAAGGCGGCTGTAGGTGTGTGGAGGTGACGACAACCGGTTAGTTAGTACGCAGTTGGCTAAGGTAAAGCACCATCAAGTTGAAGTGGATGCGACAGGAAGAATCGCAGGCGATCTAGGAGCAGATCGACGGCTAAATTAAATTTGCTGGAATGTGCTGATGTAGAGAGGCGACGATCTAAGTGGAGGCTGGTGTGGGCGAATTTGTAGTTGAGTAGGAGTTGCAGGCTCAATTGCGCGGATCAGCAGGTAGAGAGACCGTTGCTGCAACAACCGGTTGAGGATTGACGCACGATTGAGAGGTGGAAGATGAGGTGATGTCGAGTCAACAAGAGAGACAATTGATGCAACAACCGAGGGCGAGTTGTCGAGCGTTGGTAAAGGAGCAGCCGAAATTTGTTAGAGGTCGCGACAACTGCAGTTAACCAGGTAAGTGGTAACTGCACGGGCTGATGGTGGATGGCACTGGGAAAAATGTTGGGTGCGGGAGCAGAGTGGCGGGGGTAGCCGCAGGTTGCTGCAGCGGCAGCCGTTGGCTGAGAATTGGCGACCACGAGGCCAACTGAACAGCAGGTTGCTAGCGATGCAGCCAAGTCACCAACAGACCGCAAAACCGCCTAGCAGGGGCCACTGGGCAGGTTTGGGCAGCGTGACGACTGCCTAGAAATTTTCTAGTGGGTAGGTGCTTGGGCAACACGCTGAGATAGCCGAGCAGTGCCCAAAAAGGGCTCTGGGAAGCATAGAAAGGCCCTGGGCAATAGCGAGAGGTTGTGGGCAGCCTCAAGCAGGGGTCTGGGCATCGGGCAACAGGGGTTTGGGCAGTGGGCAACAAGTTTGGGAGGCCAAATTTGAGAAGGCTGTCGAGATGGCAGCGTTGGATCATCTCGCCATATAATGGGAATGAGGTCGATGTTCCTTAGTGTTTCGGAGAAGGACTCAGACTGTCATGTGGATTGTGGGATGCATACCATGCTTGCAGTGAAGGGGGTTGGATGTGTAAGATTCCAACTAGAGTCGGGAGTTTCTCTGGAGGTGGCGGGAGTGATGTATGTCCCGGGGCTGAAGTTGCTCTCAATATCAGCCTTGGAGGACATGGGGTATGCAATTATGTTCGAGGATGGACAGGTATTCATACGTTCATAGGGAGCAGATATCTCAGATGCAGTAGTGAGGCTTGGCATCAGGGAGGGTATGATATACAGGTTGATGAGACAACTTGTAGTGGGGTCCAAGGTGATCTTGGATTGTAGATCAGATCAAAGTGCAATGGAGGTAGCAGGCGGGTCTTCCAGTTCAGAGGGAGCAGCTATAGCAGCAACAAATTTGATGGGGTTAGAGATTGATCCAGAAGGAGGTTCTTTCAGAAGTACCTTCCTCGCTAAGAGGGAGTGTTAGCTTTTGGGGTAGCTCGGACAAGTACTTCTGCATTCGCGGTGCCTCGCATGCTGAGGTGTCCGAGCGACACTCTCTAGAGTGGATTTTATGTAATGACTAAAGTGACTTTTGTAAGGGAGTGACTTAAGTGATTTAAGTCATCTTAATGAGATATTAAGTTGTGACCTTTAGATTGTGAGAGGCAAGATCTAATCTTGGCCATTGAGATCTAGGGTTAGGGTTTTAGTCATTAAAGGGATTAAAAAAGCAGATCTAAGGAGAGTGAGAGGTACACAATGAGTGCATAGGAGCAAGAGGGAGTCTTGCTCATGTACTTGTGTCAGAGTGGGTAGGGCTGAGGAAAGGGTGCAGGGGGCAACGAGGAAGATAGCAGCCAGGTGGGCTAGGCTATCGACTGCAACATTATAATTTTTCTGATGGGCCATTATCCTAGGAAGGGAGCCCAAGCAAAATAAAACTTAGAATTGATTTTCCCGCAAGGGTTTTTCTAGGGGTGTTTACCCGAATCTGGTGTGCAATGTGATGTTTGGTTTCTGTTTTATGCCTTCGCTTATATTTTCGTTGAGTAACCTAACTGCGCTTTAGTTCAGTAAATTTATTTTGCTCGGAATTAACTGTCGTGTGCTAGGTTAGCAGAATTCAACAAATCCCAACCCAAAACAACACCCTGAAGTACTCTTCCTGTCAACTGCATATCCTGCCTAATCTGAGTCTGTATACCCAATCAACCTGAGCCCATCACCTCTAATGTAGTCCAAACCATACTCCACTGACCCTGCTATGTACCTCAAAACATGTTTTGCTGCTATCAAGTGCACTCTCCTAGGCTCCACCATATACTGACTGAGAGTGTTCACAACAAAACAAATATCTGGTCTAGTGTTGACCAAATACATCAATGAACCAACCAACTGACGAAATCTCGTGGCATCCACGAACTTGGCCTCAAAAGCACTAAGCTTCTTCCTCCAGTTAGTGATCATAGGTGTCGACATGGGTCTGCAATCCTCCATCTGAAATTTGCTCAGAATATCCATTGCATACTTCCCCTGTCTCAGAAAGACGTGCCCATCCTTCTGCCAAACCTTCATGCCCAAGAAATAATGCATCAGTCCAATGCCTTTCATCTCAAACTCTGAAGCAAGACCCCTCTTGCAATCAACTATGAGCTCCATCCCTCCAGTGATAAACAAGTCATCAACATATATGATAAGAATGAGAATATCCTCTCCACAAACAATGCAATAGAGATTTAGATCCACCTCACTCTTCTCAAAGCCCATCTGTATCAAGTAAGAATCAATCCTAGAATACCAAGCTCGTGGAGCTTGCTTCAGGCCATACAATGCTTTTTTCAAGAGGCACACGTGGAACTCTCTCCTAAACACCTCGAACCCCTGTGGCTGCTCAATGTATACCTCCTCCTCTATAAGACCATTCAAAAATTCTGTTTTCACATCCATCTGATGGATCTTCGAACCCATCTTTGCTGCAATGGCCATAATACTCCCAATGGAAGTATATCTCGCAACTGGTGCGAATGTCTCATCATAGTCAATCCCCTCAACCTGAGAGAATCTTGTCGCCACAAATCAAGCCTTGTGTTTCTCAATGCTGCCATCAACAATATACTTAATCTTGTACAACCATTTGGAAGTCACAATTGACATCCCCTCTAGTCTAGGCACCATCTCCCACACATCATTCCGAATAATGGAATCATACTCCTCCTGCATAACATCTCTCCAGACCTGCTGGTCTGCTGCGTGCTCAAAAGTAGTGAGCTCGGAATTTGTGATGCTAGTCACCATGGCCAAGTAGGAACTAAACCTCTCTGGTGCTTTGCTGTCTCTCATCAACCTTTAGGGATCACCAACTAGCTCCTTGGCTTCCTTCAAGCTCTCTTGAAACCATCTCAGTTTCCTCTTCCCTTAAGTAACCTCTTGTGGAGCAGTACCCTCATGCCCCTTAGTCTCATCCATATATCTCACCATAGATGTCTGAAATCCTGAAGCACGTGAACTTGTGGTCTGTGTACCATATCCTCGTGATCCTGTAGCTGTATTAGGTGGACTAGTCCCTCCTGAACTCGGTGTATCATCTTGCATTTGTGGGACCTCTTCAACTCTATCTCTCAACTCACAAGATCTCCGAAAGGCTCTATCCTCCTCGAATCTAACTTCTCTCCTCAGTGCTGGTATGTAGATCTGATAGGCCTTTGAGAACTCGCTGTATCCAACTAGGATCCCCTTCTCTGTTGTGGGATCCAACTTTGTCCTCTTTTCAGAAGGGACATGAGAGAAAGTCAGACACCCAAATATGCGAAGGTGTCCAACATCTAGCCTCCTTAGGAGTCTTGCTCCCCAGAGCTCTATGTGGACTCCTGTTCTGCAGATACACTGCAGTACTGCAAGCCTCAACCCATAAGAAAAATGGAAACCCTTGATCATGCAACATAGATCTCACTGCACCAACAATAGTCCTGTTCTTCCTCTCAACAACCCCATTCTGTTGGGGGTTGCAAGGAACGATCAACTGTCTCCTAATACCCTCTCGGGTGCAGAAGTATTTGAACTCTGTGGAGGTATACTCACCCCCATTTGTCCGACCTGAAGACCTTGATCTTTCTCCCTGTTTGGTTCTCCACAAGAGCCTTAAACTCTTGGAACCTCTTGAAGACCTCACTCTTTCTAGCAACAACAAATTGGCCGAGTTTGAGGACAGTGGGGCATGGTTCGTGGACAGTGGGTCATCTCACCATATGACGGGAATGAGGTCTCTGTTCCTTAGTGTATCGGAGATGGGCTCAGACTGCCATGTGAAGAGTAGGGCGTGCACCAGGCATGCAGTAAAGGGGGTTGGATGCGTCAGATTCCAGCTAGAGTTAGGAGTGTCTCTAGAGGTGGATGAGGTGGTGATGTATGTGCCAGAGCTGAAGGTTAACTTGCTCTCTATATCAGCTCTGGAGGATATGGGGTGTGAAGTGATGTTCGTTGATGGACAAGTGCACATACGGGCAGAGGGAGCGACCTTGGATGTAGCAGTGAGGTTTGGCATCAGGCAAGGTATGATGTACAGGGTGTTGGGACAACTTGTAGGTGGGTCTAGGGGGATCTTTGATCAGAGATCAGTGTCGAAGAAAGTCAGTTGGTATGACTTGACATTGATGGAGGAGCCGAGTAGGACATCAAATCAAGTGCAACAGAGGTAGCACGGATGTCTTCCATTTCAGAGGGAGCAACTACAGCAGCAACAAGCTTGATGGGATCAGAGATTGATTCGGGTGGAGACACCTCCCTCGCTAAGAGGGAGTGTTAGATTTTGTAGCTCGGTTGGTGTCTCAACTGTGCCTATGTGTCCTAGGCTAGCTGATGGACACCTTAAACAACCCAGATCAACCTTTTATCTTAACCTAAATCAGACTTAGGCAAATCAGCAAAAAATTGATTCTTGAGTGGAATGTGGGTCGAGGGAGAGAGGGCGCACGTCATGAAGGTGGCTGGGTGGTTTGTGGGGCCCAGTCCCAAGAGGGGCACCTCAATCTCAGCCATTGAGGCCCAAGGCTGGGCACACATCTCAAGGTAAATGGGGGCTGAAGGTGAGATAAAAGAGGGGATGAGGGTGGAGTTGGACAACCATTCTCATTTGTGAGTTGAGCAAGTGAGAGCAAGAGGGAGCTTGGGCTGTTTTTGGGTTGAGGAAGAGAGGGTTGACTTGAGAGAAGTTGAGCAGAAGTCAAGAGGGCGATTTCTGAAGCTTGTGGTAGCAAGGAGAAGGTCAAGGAGCAGACCGTACCAAGCTGCCAGCTACAGGTCGAGTTGGGATAGTCAGTGCAACGTTGAAGGAGGGTGTGAGAAGGGCTGTATGGCCTCATCAAGACAGCCAGGACAGCACTGTACTGTTCAGCAGCAGAACAGGCCGTGAGCAGGCCATACTCAGGTAGTACAAACAACCAACAACAATCATACGCAGGCCATACAGCCACAACACTGTGAGCTGAGTTTTGCTGGGTCAATCAGCCAAGGAGATAGGGCCGTACAAGCTAGAAAAGTTCAGAAAATTTGCTGTAAAATTTTCTGTGTAAAGACTGCTGTAAGAATATTCCTCTGAAGCCCTCAATAAAGCCCCCTCTTAGCTGGTTTTCCGCACACTCTGGGGTTTCCAGGCTAACATCTGGTGTCTTGTGCAATTTATGTGCTTGGTTGTGAATGCTTCTGCTGTTAAATTCTGTTTTATATCTCAGCTGTAGGTTAACTGCATAAATTCAGATTTTATATCAGCATTTATAATTTCCGGTTAAGTTAATTTATTGGCAGTAATTTCAGTGACTGAGATATAGGTAAAATTCAACAACTTTCACCAACAATATTTATATATTTATGACATTTTATTTATATGTTTTGAACATCAATTTTTAAATTATATTCCAATATTACTATCCATGCATAAGCAATAGAAAATGTGAAACCCTAACTATATGCATTTGCCCTAGGTGACATAAGTGTTGAAAGCATAAGAAATGGTAGATCTATGGTGATATCTTTAAGAAACCCTAATCCAAACATCAAATGAGCAGATTTGTAACCGCCCTTAATATAAATCACAAGAAAGATTTTTACATACCATATCGTTGTCCGAGAACAATCAAACACAATTAGAGCGAATTGTTTAGATGTGCCCTTAGGCAAAGAATGAATGAATTCACTTGAATTAGATGGTACAAATGAAGAGTGCATCTTTGTATTTATAAACATCCTTTAGGGTTAGGGCACCAACCTTAAGAAGGTGACTAGGCTGACCTAATCAAATATAGAAAGTACAATAAATGGGTTTGTTAGGTACCCATATGTAAATTCCATGAAGCTATAATCAATATAATGGATTGACACATGGCCTCAGGTGAAGAGTACCTACATGATTTCAACACCCCCCTAATTTGAACAGGGAGCTGTGGAGAGAAGACATTACAATACGTCATGTTCCCTCCCTTAATGGCAACTCGCTTAAACAAATACACGTCCTTTGGAAGAGATTTGGTGAAGATATCGACAAGTTGATGTGTGGAAGGAACAAAGACTAGCATGGGTTGTCCTTGAGCATGGAGATGACAAATGTAATGCATCCAAATCTCAATGTGTTTGGATTTTTGATGATTCATTAGCTAAGTCACCTGACATGATGACATGTGACACAGAGGACACAGAAATATGAGTGTCCGACACATGACACGGTGACCCCAAAAATTATATATATGAAAACAAATTGAAAATTACACATATTAAATGAAATATAGACATAAAGATTCTTATTTTGTTAGAAACTAGAAGATTTACATGATACAAAACATGTAACATAATACATTGTAACATCAATGATGATCAAATGACAAACACCGAACACACAAGAAATTAGAACCATAAGTTGCATCATTCTCAATCTCATTAAGTCATCAAAATCAAAATGTATTACAATGTAGATAGATATTGAGTTAGAGTCATTGAAATCTGATAATATAGGTGGGAATGCCAATGGAAAATACGAAATAGCCATAGGGTAGACACTGGAATCGTAGATGGAAGAATCTCATAGCTCATGAGTCCTGACTGTCAATAGTCCTCCATGTCATAATCATCAAGGTCAACATCACTACTACCGCTCTCTCCTCCATCCTCCTCCTCTATATCCAATGCAATCTGTGCATCTGTTGATGTGGAGGATGACCCCTCAAGAGGATCACCATCATCAAAAGTGACCTGCTCTAACATTGGTTCACTAAGATCCAAGTTGGCTAATGCCAACTCAACATTGTTGTACAAACCCATATTATCAGGAAACACATCCTACATCTTTGTCTTTCCCTTCAACCACTCTTCTCTCTGTCTGTAAATAAGACAAAGGTTGGTGTGCACATACACCACTAAGTCACCTAACACGATGATAAAGAGAAGAGTTCAATAGAAGAGTTTATACTTGAGTGAAGGGTACATTTTTATTGGGGTCGTGACAAAAGAGTTCAACAATCAATGCCACCAACATTGAGGTACATAAAGGGCTTGGTGCCCTTGATTAAATGTGAGTTCCATATCCTCATACATGATAGAATCTAGTGGAAACATTGCAATCTTGCCAATCTTGAAATCCTGAAAACCGTTAAGTCTACTGAATTTTGAATGGGACCTAAAATTTTACTTTCCCCATATGAAGTCCAATGAGGTTGGAACCACTCTCAAACATCCTGAAATAATTAATGGTAATGTTAAAAATTTAAGTAGAGGATGAAAATGGAAGATAAGGAGAATGTTACTTTTACTTACTAGGGTGGGTGAAATGTAGGGGGTTGGGACCTCTTTAAATAATATTAGTAAGGCAAAATAACCCTCAACTGCACACTAAAACACCTCACAGTTGCAACTTGCATGAGAAAACATGAGCCCGAGTCCTTTTCTGTGCAGGACACGTGTCCTATTTTCAAGACACATTGAGGGCATGTGTCCTGTGAACAAGACACGTGACAAGCACATGTTCGACATGTATCTTTAGCGTGTCGTGTCTAACACGTACGATACACGACACACAGGGGTTTTGGACATGTCCGGTGACTAATGAAATTGTGTATAAGCTTGATGGTACTTCAATTGTCACAAAATAAGGCGGAAGGAGGTTGTTGAGCAAGACCTAGTTGATCAAGTATCATTCGTATCCAGGCAAGATGCTTCTTGGCATGAGTTGTGTTAGCATATTCAACTTTAGTGCCCACAACTTGTTATCTCTTGGAACACTAACGAATTGGTCTAGAACCAAGAGAGAACAAGTATCGTGAGGTAGAGCCCCACTTGTCAAGATCACCCTTCTAGTCGGGATTAAGAAAACCAAGGAGACGAAGGTTAGTGCCAATTAAGTCGAGAATGCCCATGTGAGGGGTGTGGTTAAGGTAGTGCAAGATAAACTTAGCAGTTTGCTAATGGCTCTCACAAGGCTCTTCTATGTAGTAGGAACACATATCGACTACAAGGGAGATATCTGGTTGAGAATATATAAGATAAAGAAGATTGTCGACTGGAGATCAATAAAGTGATGCATCAAATATTGGTGAAGGGCATTTGGCTTGGAACTTCATCCTTGGAGCAATAAGAGTATGCACCAACTTGCAATCTTCCATCCCAAAGTGGTGCAAGAGATCTAGGGTTTATTGAGGCTGAGAAAGGGAAACCTTAGTAGAGGTCTAAGAAATTTGAAGTCTTAGAAAGGAGCGAAGCAATCCTAAATCAATAATCTCAAAAGAGTCCTTAAGTTGCTACTTCATGTAATTGATCATGGATGTGGAATGACTAGTCAAAAGGAGATCATCCACATATAGCACAATGATAAGGGATTTGGCATCGATGAATATGGAGAATCATGCTTAACCTCGCAGCGAGTGCAGTCACAATTGATAAAGAAATAATGAGTTTTCTCATACCAAGCGCGAGGCTAAGTAACATTACATCTCCCTTAGGGTTGCTGTGTCTGTGTCCTACGTGTCGGATATGTAGCATGCTAGGACACGTGTTTGACACGTATCTTAAAATAGGACATGTGCCAAACACATGTCTGACGTGGGTGACACCAAGGCATGAAAAAGATTTGTGGGGACTCTTAAAAGCGATTTTTCTTGATGAAGACAAAAATGTGGGATGTGTTTCTTGATGGTATGTGTTTGGAGTCTGGACAACAGTGTTGAGTTGTTAGCCAACTTGAATCTTAATGAACTGGTGCTAGAGCCGATCACTTTTTATGACGATGATCCTCTTAAGCGGTCATCTTCTACACCAACAGATGCAGATCTTGGATTTGATATAGAGGAGGATGAGGAGGATGGAGGAGACAACAATGGCAGTGGTGGTGATTTTGATGATTCTAACATGGAAGAGGATTATTGATAGTGACGAGATATGAGATTCTTCCATCTATGGTTCTAGTATATACCCTATTTTGCATTTGCCATTAACATTCTCACCTATAGTGTCAATGACTTAGTATCTATGTAATACATTTTGATTTTGAAGACATCATATGACTTAATGAGAAAACCACAGTTTATGGTCTGGAAGCGTCCCCCTAGGGGGTGCTCCCATCCTGGAATCGTGCTCTAAGCAAGAGCGTGCCCCAGGGAGCGTGCTCCGAGCCCTTCTGTGAAGCTCCCTGCCATTGTCGGGAGCTTGGATGCTCTTGGACCCTAGAACTGCACTCCCTCCCATGCTCCCACCTTGCTCCTACAATGCTCCTCTTGTGCTCTCGTGAAAATGAAGAAAAGGCCAATTTTTATAAAATTTTGTGTTTTAGACCTTTTGGTCTTCATACTTCAGTTAAATTATCATTTCAGAACTTATGCAGGTGGCCTATTTTGTAAACATAACTCTTTGATCTTGTTGACAGTTGGCAAATAGCCTATTTCATTCCATAAATCACGGGTCTACTTCCTATTATATGGTTTAATAATTTATATGTTTGTAATTGATAGATGGTTGATGCTTGAATGATGAATCATTATTCTACCATGGATGACATTTCTAACTTCATAATAATGTAGCAAGATCTCCTAGTCTAGAGAGAGTTTGTGTGTGATTTTGGGTGGATAATTTTCTATTCTGCATGTGAGTCTGAAGTGATTCCAGATGTTACTGTTAGCAATCAGATTGCATTTCTTAAATCCAATTGGAGTGCTTATCCGAGTTTTTTAATGGGTACATTATGGGATGGACATGTTGGTTGACCCATTGTTTGACATCAATGGATCATGGAGTGCTTTTTAGACTTGACACATGCTCGCTTGTTTTGTTATCGAGGGGTTGATGATAGGACAGGTTTTCTGAGCAGGGAGTGTATATAGGTACATCTAGGTCACATACCACAGGTGTAGATGGACAGTTTTTTAGTGGTAGTTGCCTCGTGTTGTTTTAAGAGTTAATCATATTTTTTGATACCCTCTATGGAGATATGCACGTGGTTCAATTTTGAGGCTGATCGGACAATTTGCTATTTTGGACAATTTGCTATTTTCGGAAACTGCTATTTTTAAAAAATGGTTCGATTGATAGGATACTTACATTTTTGAGCACCCAATTGGGAGATTTGGTTGTGGTTTGAGTTGCAACTGATTTTGACATTGTGAAATTTTGGTCTATTTTTGGGAGGGTGACTAACCTTTTGGATATCCAATGCAGCATACAACATCAATGTAAGATTTCAAGCCATTACGAGGAGTTAAATTTTTTAGGGAACGGATGCGTTTTTGGCTTATGAGAGAGCTTGGTGGACCCACATGTGGTGTACTATCTTTATTCAGAGGGGATCTCCTTCTTGAGGTTTCTCATGCTTGGGTTTAGGGTGCCCTACTCCTTG
Source organism: Picea engelmannii (assembly GCA_009831015.1). Lineage (NCBI taxonomy): Eukaryota > Viridiplantae > Streptophyta > Pinopsida > Pinales > Pinaceae > Picea > Picea engelmannii. Next base: position 138,176 of record ML780019.1, on the reverse strand, counting down.
AGTTCTCATCTTGCTTTCCTTGATCCATTTTCCATGATAGATTTGCCTATTGTCCATTCACCCTCCTTGAGATACCATCCTATTTTTACTCTTGCGTTATTTTGAGAATGATGGTGGGTTGCCTTTTTAAGACTAGGGTGCTTTTGTGGGGCAAATTTTCTAGAAGAATTAGAGTGTATGAGTTGAGAATGTTGCATGCATATTTGCCTAAAAAATTATGCTATTTTTATCCTAGAGAGGGAGCGCTCCACTTAGGTCAGCTCCGTAGCTTTTTTTACACATGCAAACCTCCTATTTTCATACCCTAGCCGTTATCGATCTTTTGACCAAAGACCTGCTGTTAAGTACCTTCATTCATAGCTGTGCATGCGTCTATTTTCGGGAGACTTCTTTCCTTGGAGAATTCACCCTAACCTTGGATACTTTTAACCTTGCATGCAATATATTTTTTGGAGAATTCACTCGAGTTTATTTTTGGCAGGTGTGATTTTGTTTAAAAAAGAAAAACAGCTATCTTGAGAAAGGATGTGCTCTAGAGGAGAAGGTTCTTGTTAATTTAGTATTCTAACCATGCAATCAACAACAGGTTACCGAGGGAGCAACTTCTTGAGACTATTATTAGCCCTTCCCTTTGCCATTTTCATCAAGGAGGTGGACAGCTATGTTTTGAAGGCTTCTGGGAGTTTTTTTGGACACATGCCATGCTTTTGTTAGCTTACTATTCCTAGATTATTCTCTCTTTAAAACATTGTACAAGCAATGGAAAAGGGTTGATTATCAACAAGATAGATAAGCTAAGATAATTTTATTAATGTCCAAACAAATGACCACTAAAGTAGGTCAATGGGACTGCTGGGTACAATGATTTTAGTACAAAGTGGGAGCGCCAAGATGGCTCCTAGAAAAAACAAGATACAGAAAGTAAATTATGGATCTATGCTGAAGCTTGAAAAACCAAACTCTAAAAGTGGAAAGCCACTTTGGGAGAAAAATGTACAATGGGAATGGATCCATGATCTGGAATATAAATAATGATGCAAGCATCTTAGGGTCCACTAGATCTATCTCTCCTAACATCCTAGGCCAATGTGATTGATTAGTGCTTTCTACCTTTTCATTGCTTCCATCCTTCTCTCTTGAGAGAATGTAATTGAGAGCTAGCATCAAGCGCATGTGGACTTCTTCATTACAACCTTGTGACTGTACCTATCCCATATGGAGTGGAGAAGTTGTAAAATCTTAGCTTTCCCAAGATTTTGGAGAGTTGTTCATGTATACCCCCCTATCAAGGACTTTGCTCTTGCTACAACCCTTGGTAATAAAAACTTATCAATGATTTTCTTGGCATCTATTTGCATGTGTTTTGTGTCAAAGAATTTCTATATTTTCCTAGGCTCTTACTTGCTCTTGTTTTTGTTTTTTGATAGAATCTAAGTAGTGGGACTTTTGTTCACCGTATCGCTTTTCCTTCATCCATATTTAGACTCCATAAGGCACTAGTTAATTTACGTAAGCTATTTAATCATTCACAAAAGCAAAACTACTCAATTTCTTGATTTTTGTGTATCTTAGGCATATAGGGTATATATATTAGGCAGTTTTATTTCTCTGTCCTTTGGTTTTCTGTCAAATTACAGCAATCTTAGCTTGCTATTTTTTGACCTTTGTTGCAGAAATAGAGAGAATCTATACACCTCTCTCGATTTGCGTGCATTGGAAAAGCATAAAACATCAAAGAATACAAAAAACAACATTTTAATTGCCATCTACAGCCCTCAAAACAACTTTCCTAATGTTATCTGGACTCCCTTCAGCTTTTGCAAGGTTGGAATTTCCGAGTGATAACATTTTGGCGCCATTTGTGGGGAGCTAGCTAGGCTTTCCTGATTTGTAGTACGGGGACACATACTGAGGTGAGTAGTTTATATTTGTATTTATCTCACTTGGCGACTCCACTATAGGTTCTCCATTGAGGGAGCGATTCCTAGTGAGAAAGTTTTAATTATTCATATATCAGGTTCAGATTATCTTTTTATGTTGTTCTTATGGCACGTAATGCAAAAGAGACCATCTTTTGCCTCTTGGCTAAAAAGATGGAAATCTTTAGAAGTCAATTACGTGAGCTTGACAATCGATGTGAAGTTTTTAGTCTAGAACCAACATGATCTAGAGCGGTATGAAGATTTAGCATATGAGAAATTTTCTGGTGATAAAGAGAATTTATTTGAAATAGAGGATGATTACGAAGTAACCTCGTCATTTAATCCTACAGAAGCAATGGTATGTGATGATTTGTCTAGTATAATGTCTTCTATTTCTTCGTTTGTTGAGCATAAAGAGGAATCAAAAGATGTAGTTGCAAGTATTATTGAGGATCTTGAACCTGAGGAGGATGTGCCTTTTCCTTCAACTAGCGTTGTTGATTTGGAACCAGAAGACTTTCACAGAATCTATGTGCCTAGTGAAGATGTTTCTTATATTTCATATTCCATTGAAAAATTAGATCAGGGAAAGTGGAGAAATGTACCCAATGAATTGTAGGGGCTTGGATTGGCAAGAGGATTTATTGCTTTTTTCTATGATGTTGCTATCTCAAGTAGAATCATATGCCGAGTATCATGAAGATCAATAAATTAGTTATGGGGCATCTTCCTTGGATTGCACTGATCATGATGAGGATGAAGAATATTATGAGAAACTTTAGACACCTCTTGTTGTTGATCGTTCGTAGCATCTTGGAGATCCTATTTATGATACTGATCGTGAGGAAGAGGAATTGAGTTCATAGCCTGATTTATTGACTCTTCTTAGTACTGATTACATATTTCATGATAAGGAGCAGTGTATTGATCATGAGGATTTTGATCGGCATGAGATATCTTTCCCTTTTCCCATTGGCGAGTTGGTTCGGGATGAACATTTCACACACATATTTTTGCAAGATGAAGAACAACAAATTAAGCATGTGGACTTGAATCAACAATAGAGTTTATCCTTACATTTCCCAAGGTTGATTCAAGAATGTTTATAGTTTGATGATATACCAGGGCAGCAAGAGGAACAACTTTTGGTTCAACCAGAAGATGATCTTCCTCAGAGTATCGTAATGATCTCATAGTGTGATTTGGCCCTTCACCATGATCCTTAATTTGATTATTGTTTGAATATCAATTTTAATCATGATTCGGTTGAATTGAGGATGGTAGAGGTATTTCAGGATGTCGTTTAGAAAAGTGTTCGCTTTTCCACCTTCTTCTTATTCACTAGTGATTCACTAGTGAGCAACCATGTTGTGATTTTCAATTAGTAGACTTATTGGGTTGTTGAATGAGCAAGCATATGAAGACTTCTTTCCATCTCAATAGACTTCATGATTGGCTTCACTAGAGTTATAACTATGTTGTTCTTTCCCATAGGATCAATTGCTTGTCTGCATGGTTGTATTGGTCATTCGAATATGTTGGTCAATCATGGCAGGGCTCATGTATTTCCGTTAAACACACAACAAAATTAGTAAAAAAGAAAAAAAAAGAGAATCTAAGTTTTGGAATAGGTTAGTAAGTTCAATTGTTCCTTTCTTGAGCTGTTAGGTAGGTTGAGTCCTAGTTTGTTATTTCATTTCCCTTAGGTCTAAAAGTTCAATTTTTCCCTTATAGATTAGTAGGCTTAATTCCCAATTTTGCTTTCATGTTTTGTCAAGCTTATTTTGGTTGGTGGTTTTAGGTCATTAGGTTTTATTTTCAAGATGGTGGTTCTTTCAAGTTATCAAGTTGTGTCTTTGCTTTATGTTGAGTTGAAAAAAGTTATTGCAAGATAGTTGTGAGTCCTATTCTGACACGTTTTTATTGAGTAATTTGATATTAGAATAGTTTGGTTTGGCATCCAAAAGCCTTATTTTTGATCCCTATATGGTGTCGGTCACGATTTAAAGTTTGAGTTAGAAGAGTTGAGTTAGAGTTGGAGAGTCCATACTTTGGAGTTATATCATATCTGTTGCCTTGTATTTGTCTTGCATATTTTTGCTTCGTGCTAGTTGGAAGGATTTTTCATCACTTTCTTCCCAGTGGATGTTTTCCCATTGACTACAACATGTTTTGCTCTAGGGTTTGATTTAGAAGCTAAGTACTTATTGTAACTTTGAAGAATAATCTAATTAAATTTGAGTTATTATCTTATAGATCAAATCCCCTTTTGCGGATTGATCAAGTCGGGTCTTGTCTAAGATCAAATCCCCTTTTGTGGATTGGTCAAACCATATTTATATGGTGGTATTTGTAAAGTTGGCCCCTAGTGTTTATAAAGTGGTTTTAACAACTTCTAGAAGTCGTCGTCCCTACTCAGTGAAGAGACATAACCCTAGCGCCTCCTCAACTAGTATTTCTATGTGAGGATGGTGCCTCACTTACTCTCATACTCACTCATCCAGTGCGCATATCTTGAAGGCAGTTGCGATTGCAGGAGGAAGGAGAAGAGAGGCGCATGCTCAGTCTTAGTTTATTCTTGGTGTTTTGGTCTTAGTCTCGGCATTGTATTTGCAATCTATTATTGAGGAAGTTTTTGCTGGGTTTTCTCCCCCATGAGGGTTTCCTAGGATAAAATGTTGCGTACCTTATGATTGTGTTTCTTTCAGTGATCCTCTTTATGCTGTTGTTTTGGAAATGCATTGAATGCTCATGTAATTTGGAAATAACCTAATAACAACAGTGAAAACTTAACATGGTTTCAGAGCTTGACTGAATAGAGCATCTTTCACTGGGTATTTAAAAACGTCACTGTTGTCGTACAAGAAAATTAGGGCTTTTTACTGAAGAGGAATTTTTGTCCAAAAACTATCTTGGGAAGTGCGCCCTGCCTTAGCTTATCTTTTGGCAGTTTGAGCGAACTTTTTCAGTGGCTAGATTCTCCAGAAAGTCAAACCCTAGTTTTGAATGGTACCAAAAAACCAGAACCAGTACCAGAAGTACCAGTCCAGAATTGCGCAGGTCAAGTTTCAAGAGGAGAAATAACAAAAGACATCATGCCCATGCAGCTGAAGATGATGAGCCACCCAAGAAGTTAACTAAAGAAGAGATTGAAGATTATGTTTTGTTTTCCACCCTCTCAAGATATGTGAAACCTGGAGAGGATACTTGGCTCATAGATATCGGTGCCTCTAAGCACATGACATGTCAGAAAGACATTCTCTCTAGCCTTACAGAAAAGGACTTCCCCCTGAAAGTTTCACTTGGAGATGATTATCGGTACGCTATCAAAGGAATGGGAGAATCCACTTACAAACTTGATTCAGGAACTCCAATGAGAATGAAGGATGTACTCTATGTACCAGGTTTGACAAAGAACTTACTTTCTATTTCAGCCCTAGATAAGAAAGGTTTCAGGGTTTGCATTCATAGATGGTGAAGTTCTTATGTGCTTTAAAGGAAAAACTATAGAAGATGCAGTTGTTATTGGAACAAAAGAAGGTGGTTTGTACAAGTTAAAAGGTCACTCAGATGTAGCCTTGACTCACTCTACTAAAAGTCCTGTGAACTTTGGCATAGAAGACTAGCTCACATCAACTACAAAGCCTTACCATATGTAAGCAAGGTAGTTACATGTTTACCAGAATTAAAAGTTGATCATGAAGGTGTATGCAAGGGATGTGCACAAGGAAAGACCATAAAGAATCCTTTTCCAAAGAGCGATAGTAAAGTAGAAGGAATCTTGGAACTTGTCCACTCAGATGTATGCAGTCCAATGCCATCAACCTCTCTAAGAAGGTATGTATACTATGTATCCTTTATTGATGATTACTCTCGTAAGACTTGGGTTTATTTCTTGAAGTCAAAAGATGAAGTACTTGGAAAGTTCAAGGAATTCAAAGCCTTGGTAGAAAACCTCTCCGAAAGGAAAATCAAGATACTCAGGTCAGATAATGGAGGAGAGTACACCTCAAATGAATTTGGGGAAGCTTTTGCAGAGATGTCGTGATTAAGAGGGAGCTCACCACTCCCTATAATCCTCAACAAAATGGTGTAGCAGAGAGAAAGAATAGAACGATTATGGAAGCAGTCGAGACTATGATTCACGATCAAGATCTTCCAATGCACTTATGGGTTGAAGCAACAAGAACAACAATATATGTCCAAAACAAATGATCCCAAATTGCACTTGGATTCAAAACTCTCGAAGAAATGTTCACCAGAAAGAAGCCAGAAGTAAGCCATCTCAAAATATTTGGTTGTCCAGTGTTTGTACACATTTCAAAAGAAAAGAGAACTAAGTTGGATCCTTCAGGAAAGAAGGGAATATTTGTTGGATACTATGAGGTCTCTAAGGCCTTCAGAATTTACATACCAGGTTACCGTCGTATTGAGATTAGTAGAGATGTAACCTTTGATGAAGATGCAACGCTTAAAAGATCAAGGAAATGCCAACTTGAAGAAGTATATGAAGAAGAACCTGTAGCTCCCAAAGTTGCAGAACCCGTGAAGGAAGTTACAGTTACCGCTGATGATGAGATTCCAGAAGATCATGATATGATAGAATCTCAAGAACCTCCTCGTATGACAATCTCTCACAAGAGAAAGCCAACTTGGGCAAGAGAACTTATTCAAGATGTAGAGAAATATGGTGCCCCAGAAGGAACTACGAGACAAAGCAAGAAACCTAAGCCATTGTCCAACTATATGGCCTTGATGTGCGATCTTGTAGAAAAGGAACCTACTTGTTTTTTAGAAGCTGTTCAGAAGAAAGAATGGATGGACGTCATGACAGAAGAATATCGGTCCATTATAAAGAATGATGTATGGGAAGTAGTTCCCAGACCAAAGAAAAAAGATGTGGTATCTTCCAAGTGGATATACAAGACAAAACATGTAGCAGATGGAAGTATTGAAAACAAAAGGCAAGATCTGTGGCTCGTGGATTTTCTCAGAAGGAAGGTATTGACTATGAAGAAACATTTGCTCCTGCAGCCATATACACTTCTATTAGAACCATCATAGCTCTTGCAGCCAAAATGAAGTGGAAGTTACACCAAATGGATGTGAAAACAACTTTCTTAAATGGTGTTATTGAAGAAGAAGTGTATATAGAACAACCACAAGGGTTTTTAGTTGAAGATAGAAAAACTCATGTTTGCAGGTTGAAAAAAGCCTTGTACGGGTTGAAGCAAGCTCCTAGAGCTTGGTATGGCAGAATTGATAGTTTCCTGACGAGCTTGGCCTTATCAAAAGTAAAGTTGATCCTAACCTTTACTTCAAGGTTACGAAGGTTACGAAGGTTATATGTGGATGATTTATTCTTAACAGGAGAAGAAAAACTCATCACAGATTGCAAGAAGAAGCTCACTGTAGAGTTTGAGATGAAAGACCTAGGGCCAATGCATTATTTCTTAGGTCTTGAAGTTTGGATGAGCCCAGAGAAGATCTTCCTTAACCAAGGGAAGTATGAAGTTGAAATACTGAAGAGATTTGACATGTTGGAATGTAAAGCCATGAACACACCCATGGAGACAAATTTCAAGCTCCTGGTTGTTACTTCGTCAGAGTTGGTTGATGCTACTCTATACAAACAAATTATTGGATTGTTGATTTATCTGACGAATACCGGGCCGGATATATGCTTTGCTGTGAACACCTTGAGTCAGTGTTTGGTGGAGCCCAGACGTGTTCACCTTGTAGCTACAAAACATGTGATGAGATACCTTAAGGGTATGTTGGATTATGGTCTCTGTTATACTGGAGATCATGACTTCAAACTATATGGTTATACTGATTCAGATTGGGCTGGAAGTGCTTCAGATAAAAAGAGCACTTCAGGATGTTGTTACAGTTTGGGGTCAGCCATGACTTCATGGGAAAGCATGAAGCAATCCAGTATTGCTTTTAGTATGACAGAAGCAAAATACATTGCAGCATGTTCCGCTAGTTGTGAAGTCATATGGTTTCAGAAGTTGTTGACAGGTCTGTTCGATTTGGAGATGGAAGGCACCGTGATTCTATGTGATAACCATAGTTGTATAAAGATGACGGAGAACCCAATGTTCCATGATAAGTCGAAGCACATAGAGATCCGATATCACTACATTCGTGATATGGTGCAAAGGGGACTTGTATAGCTCCAATATGTTGGCACAAATGAGCAGGTTGTAGATGTGTTGACCAAGCCTCTGTCTAGTGTGAAGTTTGAGTGCTTTCGAGACAAGCTTGGTGTTGTCCAAAAGGACCTCCCTCGAAAGGGGGAGTGATGCTGATGATACTATGGTATCCCGACCAACAATGGGTAGCTTCGTTAGGATTTTATATCCTAGAGGGATTTATCATCCTTGGGCAGATCTCGAAGGTCCGATAAGGACAATTTGTCAAAGTACCTATGCATGTATATGCCAGCTATGGTCAGTAGTGGTAGCTTCGCTAGGATTTTATATCCTGGGGAATCTTATGATTCTTGGTTAGATCTCGAAGGTCCGATAAGGATAGTCTGTCAGAGTACCACGTGGTAGCTTGTTAGGATTTTATATCCTAGGGAATCTTATGATTCCTGGGCATAGCTCGAAGGTCCGGTAAGGATGGTCTGTCAGAGTACCACAAATGTCGTTGTTGATACATGTGCCTCATTCTGTTGCCACATGTTGTTGATGTTTTTGTTCCAGCCTCGTGCTGTTGATGATGTTGTTCTAGCCTCATGCTGTTGATGATGATGTTTCAGACTCGTGCTGTTGATGATGTTTTATCAGCCTCGTGCCGTTGATGATGTTGTATCAACTTCGTACTGTTGATGATGTTATTGTTCTAGCTTCTTGCTATTAATGTTGATGTTTCAACTTCATGCTGCTGCTGATGATGATGATGTTACTCTAGCTCAATGCTATGAGAGATGACGATATTGATGATGAGAAAAACTTCCGATGATATTATAGTCAGTGTTCCAGATGTTGATGATGATGTTGCCCTCTCCTTCTCTTGATGATGTTGTATTGGGTCATGTTAGTAGAATACCCCTTCTCGTTAAGGGGGAGTGTTGAAATATTGTAACTTCGAAGAATATTCTAATTAAATTTGAGTTATTGTCTTATAGATCAAATCCCCTTTTGCGGGTTGATCAAGTTGGGTCTTATATAAGATCAAATCCCCTTTTGTGGATTGGTCAAACCATATTTATATGGTGGTATTTGTAAAGTCGACCCCTAGTGTTTATAAAGTGGTTTTAACCACTTCTAGAAGAAGTCGGTCCTACCGAGTGAAGGGACATAACCCTAGCACCTCCTCAACTAGTATTTATATGTGAGGATGGTGCCTCACTTACTCACTCTCACTCTCACTCATCCAATGCACATATCTTGAAGGAAGTTGTAGTTGCAGGAGGAAGGAGAAGAGAGGCGCATGCTCAGTCTTAGTTTATTCTTGGTGTTTTGGTCTTAGTCTTCGCATTGTATTTGCAATCTATTATTGAGGAAGTTTTTGCTGGGTTTTCTCCCCCATGAGGGTTTCTCAGGATAAAATGTTGCGTACCTTGTGATTGTGTTTCTTTCAGTGATCCTCTTTATGCTGTTGTTTTGGAAATGCATTGAATGCTCATGTAATTTGGAAATAACCTAATAACAACAGTAAAAACTTAGCATTTGCAAGTCTTATTGGTAGTGTATCTCGCAGTTGAGCTTCTCATTTTTGTATTTTGACTGAATGATTCCTTTTAATGTTCGACTTCAACTCAAATCATTCAAATTGATAGGATTGTACTTGTACTTTGGGACCCATTGGCATTATTGGTGGGTTCCTTGTGTATAGCAGGGTTTGACCTTAATGGTTCCTAACGAGAAGGTTTCTCCCATGGTTGATAGTAACTTATTATCTGATTGTGGTGATTTGTACATGTGATGGTTTTGGTTTTGGTTGTAGTAATTTGAGCATGTTTAGCATGTTTAGCCTCCATTCAGCTTATCTTTGAAGCTTGTACCTATGAAACCTTATGCATAGGGATTTTTGATGGTACTATCTTATAGGTCTACTTCATCTAGATTTTTAGGATTCTCAGCTTCTTGTAGGGGGATCTTTTCCCCAATTGGAGCCAATTTTAGCACCCAGATTGCATTTATTCAAAATCCAATTGGAGTGCTTATTAGAATTTGCAAGTGGGTACATTATGAGATGGACTGGTTGGTCGGTCCGTCATTAAGCATCGACCGTTCATGGAGTACCTTTTATACTTGATATATTGTCATGTATTTTCTTATTTAGGGGTTGATGTTTGGATAGGTTTCTTGAGCAAGTAGCATAATTAGGGACATCTTGAGGACGTACCATAGGTGTAGATGGATAGGTTTTCAATTGTAGGTGCCTTATGTTGTTTTGATTTGGACACCCTTTTTGGAGATATGCACGTGGTTCAATTTTAAGGTTGATAGGACAACCTGCTATTTTGGGCAATTTCCACTTTTAGAAATTGCTATTGATAGAAAGTGGTGTGATTGAAAGGACGATTACATTTTTGAGCACCTAGTGGGGAGATTTGGTCGTGGTTCGAGTTGCAGTTGATTATGAGATTGTGAAAATTTGGTCTATCTTTAGCAGGTTCATTTTTGGCAGGGTGACTAGCCTTTGGGATAACCAATGTAGTGTACAACATTAGTGTTTGATTTCAAGCCATTTTGAGGAGTTAAAATATTCATGGATTGGATGTGTTTTTGTAGCGTATGAGAGTGCTTAGTGGGCTCACATGTGTCCTACTTGCTATATTTAGAGGGGGTTCTCATCCATGAGGTGTCTTATGCATGGGTTTAGGCTTACTACTCCTTGAGTTCTGATCTTGATTTCCTTGATCCATCTTCCATGATAGTTTTTCCTAGTGTCCATTTGCCCTCCTTGAGATCCCATCCTATTTTTATCTCTTGCAGTATTTTGAGAAAGATGGTGGGCTGCCTTTTCAAGACTAGGGTGCTTTTGTGGGGCAGATTTCCTAGAAGAATTAGAGCGCATGAGTTGAGAGCATTGCATACCTATTTTTATAAAGAATTATGCTATTTCTATCCTAGAGAGGGAGCACTCTACTTTGGTTAGGTCCTTAGTTATTTTTTTCAAGGAAAACCTTGAGAAAAAACCTCGAGTACTTCCCTGTGATTTATGAATGGTAAACGGGGTAAACCATCAGTGCCTAAGTTCCAATCATCCAACCTCAAGGGGATCAAGAGAGTGAAATTGTGGCCTCCCCTACTTGGGGGAGAGATCTCATGTCTCGTTGATGATTGCTTGAGCTAACCCTTAGGGCTAAGCTCCTTAGCTATTTTTACACATGCAATCCTCTTATTTTCTTACTCTAGCTGTTATCTATCTTTGACAAAAGAACTACTGTTATGTACTTTCATTCATTGCCATGCATTTATCTATTTTTGGGAGACTTCCTTTTGTGGAGAATTCGCCCTAAACATGGACATTTTAACCTTGCATGCAATATACTTTTTGGGGATTTCGTTCAGTTTATTTTTGGTAGTCGTGTTTTGTTTATAAAGATAATCAACTATCTTGAGTAAGAGTGCGTTCTAGAGGAGAAGGTTCTTCTTAATTTAGTATTTCAACCATGCAATTAGCGAGAGCTTGGAGAGGGGGTGACTTCTTGAGGCTATTATTAGCCTTTCCCTTTGCTATTTTTATCTAGGAGGTGGACAAATCTATTTAGAAGGATTTTTGGAGTATTTTTCGACACATGCCATGCTTTTGTTAGCTCTGTATTCCTAGATCGTTCTCTCTTTATAAAGCATTGTACAAGAAATGGAAAAGGGGTGATTATTAGCAAGAGTGATTGATTAGTGCTTTTTAGTATTTACCTTTTCATTGCTGAAATCCTTCTTTCTCGAGAGAGTATAATTAAGAGCTAACATGAAGCATGTTACCCCCACTCACCTAGGGGTAACTAGAGGAGATCATGTGTCATGGCCTGCAATGAAGACAATGATCCCAATGATGACAATGATCGGTGTTCTCCACAAACAACAACCCCTTAGATGCCTCGCTCCTCATTCAGCTCAGTTTATCACACCTAATCAACATGGTTCATTAGATGATGGTGGTCCAGCACGTTATGAGGTACACTAGTCATTATTTCATATAAAGTGTCATATTTAATGCATTAGGCATTTAGGTGAGGATCATGGGTTGAAGTCGGACAATGAATCACAAGCTTGGAAGTTATGCTTTTTTCCTTGTTTCACCTTGGAGGCCATAATTTGTATCCTAGTCTAGTGTTGTCACTCTTGGGGAATAGGAATACTACTGGGAGGCTTTGATAGGGGTAACGTACTGCCCCCCATACTTAGCACTTTCCATCCTGGGGCCTTCCGTAGTGTACTAAACTTCGGTAATGGCTGTTACATGTACACCAAAAAGGCCCATGGTTCATTCTCCTATGAGAAGAAGGGCTAGAATGCCAAGGTTGATGCAGCTGCTAAAAATAAGAAAAAAGAAAGAATGTTGTAAAAGAAAGAAGAAATGATGGGATAATAAATGACCAAGTCAAAAGCCAAAGGTCAGCTTGAGCTCTACCCCCTAGTCCTAATGCACTGGATGTATATCAATTAAAAGGACTTAATCCCAGTAAGAAAAGAAAAGAAAGAATAAAGTGCTTGAAACCTAAAAAGGGGACTTGCAATGCATAAAATGAATATCAAAAGGCAAGAAAAGGTGTTTGGAATACACACACTGTCGAGGAAAGGGTATCTCAAGCAACAAGCGCTCCCTCTACAAAGGTGCTCATGGAGATGGACCAAGAACGGTACCTTGCATGTTAATGACTCCATCACCATGAAGTAACTCCGAACTGTTTCATTCATCATACTTGTATGAATGATGAATGTGGAGTTTGAACTATTATCTTCCTAAGGTGCTAGTCTGCTAGAGTTCCAAATAAAATATATGTCTAAACTTTAAAGATAAAATGTCTGTAGGCTGTAGGTAAACAATGGACATTGGCAAATACCTGTAGTCTGTAGGTGTATGCTGTCACTGCTACTGCTTCCTGTAGGTGTAAGCGTGTCAGCTGCCAGGGATCTGGATAAGAGTGTCAGCCCGCAGCACAACAACAACAAGCTCAGCCTGCAGCCCTCATGTTCTGACTCAGCTGGCAGCTTGCAGCCCTCACATTCTCACTCATCTGACAGCCTGAAGCTCACCTTCTCACTCAACCTGAATCTCACGTTCTCACTCAGCCGAACAATCAGTGTTCAGTGCTCAGTGGGGCAGTGTGCAGTGTTTTGTGCTCAGTGGGGTTTTCTTATGGAAGTGGGGCAGTGTCTTAAGGTTCCAACAGGTGTCAAACCCTACTCCAAAGATATTTGAAGTCCATTTGTGAGCCCACGGGAGAGGGGATCGCCTCCTAAATTTGTTTTGGCATGGGATCCATTTCTTCCAAGTGGGATCCATTTGCAGTGTTTAGGGATATGGCTCCATCGTGGATCCAGGCGCATCCAGATCTGGATCCAGATCTGAACTGTGGATCCGCAAATCCTGCCTCAAACTCCCGCAGATCCTGTAATGTAGTAATATACTAATAGGGTTGTGTCACGTGTCTCTTATTACGCTCCTTCCTAATTTGCCTCTTGGTCTTTTGAGTGGTCAGTATGGGTGTGGAAGTTGCCATAAAGAGGTCTAGGTCTTCTCTACATTCTCTATCATTGAGTTTAGATGATTTCCTTTCTGTTAAGACCATCTTTACTTTGTTTTACAGGTTCATTAGGCTCTAAACAGGTCATCACATAGATAGTCATGCATGCTTTGATGTGCTCGATGGTTGACATGAGCAGACACAGTGGAAATTGAAAGTGTATGCAAGGGCACAAAAGAAGAGCACACTTTCTCAACTGTACATATATCGTGTACTCTTCATATTACATGAATACACAATTATAATACAAATGGGTGCATTAGACATTGAGGATAAATGTTATCTGGAGCATAAAAATAATCCTAAGAGGTAAAAATGATCGATGATCTGTGACATAACTTTGTGCACATGAAGTTGCCAAATAGACATGATGGCTAAGGATATAATGGTTCGTGTGCCTAAACTAGATAACCACCACTTATGCCACACCAGTTGTATATAATATATATGCATATGTGCACGCACTCTAATGAGTATGAACACATGCAGATACATTTTCCTTGTTTCTAGAGATATCTGCACATATTCGTATATTACTTGCCTTTTCTTTGAAAACATTGTACATGTAACATAAGGTGGTATACTTTAAAGTTTCTAATGGAATTCTTAATTTCTTTTTTTGTGCTTCTTATTCTTGCTATGAAACAAAAATGTTACAAAAGGAAAAAACCATACACTTCCAGAAATGTCCTTAAGATATTACTAATTGATTCTAAAGGATGCTGGATGATTGATGAGATCAAAGTGCATTATCAAAAAATTGTAATCACTACCTTTTGTTTTGAAAACCATCTTCACTGTAGCATCTTTATGGGTTTCAACTTTCAAATGATAATAATTGGTATTCTATGTAATAATTGATGATGACAACTCTTTGATAAGTAAACCATTAATGGAGGTTACAGAAACACATACTTGATGGTTACCTTATTTTCTGTAACTAACATGTATGTGATACCTTATTCAGTCTCACTGGCAAAACAGGTGTTCTGAATGAAGTTTTAGGTTGCTGAATAAATGACAATGTTGCTGGGATTGTTTGATTAACTAGGTTGTAAATGAGAGTAGTATGCATAGATTAGTTGGTTTGTCATCCTTGGACACATGGGTATGCCAACTTTGTTGGTTTCAAAGAAAAGATATTTTGGGATACAAATGATTTGTTTTAGAGAAGTATGCTTGAACTCTCTGCCAACTGACTGGTGCTTTTGGCATTCTTCTGTTCGTTCCCAGCTCATGATACACATTTCAAGAGTACAGAAAAACACCACACCACCTTCTGTTTGCTTTGTCGACTTCCCTATCACCTGTATCATTACCATTTTTTCCTGAGATTTATTCTACATTCTGAGTCAACTCATTTCAGTGCACAATGTGCAACATCCATAAAAAAAGGAAGACAAAATTTTGGCATCACTTGCTTATTCTCATTCACAATCAGGGAGTACTACGTGATGGCCAGCTCTTAAACCTTGGTCAGGTGGGTGATGTCAAACAGATATCATGGTTTTCAACTTCAGGGTGATGTATTAACTTCTATCATGACGATGACAACCAAATCACCATGTTCCACCCCATTAAGTTGCAATATTTATAACTGCCACTAGTGCATTGCAAGAACATTGCATCTCCACCATCAGTGAAACATATCAGTAATAACACGCTTTATAAAGAGATCTATTATTTTCTGTGACTTCTTATGTAAACCCTATTCAATGTCAAATGTAGCAGATGCTCTGGTAATAATTAACATCTGAACCTTTGACAACATATTTGCTACTCAGTTGAGCTGCCTAATGTTGTTGCTTTGTAAGAACTCCTTAACGTACCCTGCCTGGTCCTTTTATTGCAAAGATCACTTTCTAGTCTCTATTAAACTCTTCTGCAGAGGAGAGTATTTGATACTATCCACAATTTGTCTGAGTATTCTGAATATCAAATAATTTCAGTTGGATTTATTTGTGAGAGCTTTAACATTTTCTTTGCTATTTTTCAGTATTATGTTGCATATATGCTCTAAAAATTATCTTGTTTTTTTTCCCAGTGGTTTTTGCAGTCCGGATGCAATCCAGGCTTTTACACAGGAGACCAAAAAGCATCTATCATCGAAGTGTCAAGGAAAGGGAACTGACTTTGTTCGTGCAGTGGAGCAGATTGTTGAGGTCTATGAGAAGTTAAATATGGAGAGGCAGGAAGACGGCCAAAATACTGTTGATGAAGAAGTTAAGATTGATGGCCGGAGAGGATCTACAAGAAAATTACAAGGTAAGAAAGGTAATCGGAGTCAAGCATCACAATATCCACCGGAATTTCTTAATGTGGTGCCTGATGCTGAAGAGGATTCTTATACTCAGAGGGATCAAGCATTTGTTGCTAAGGGTAAAGATATTGAAAATCGAATTCAAGGGCTAGAAGATTTGCAAAAGATTGCCAAAGTTGGCACTGATAGAAAAGCCAGTAATGACCAAAACAATGAAATATCTTCTGTAAATAAGTCTGTGAAGAAACGAGGAAGATTGTTGAGTGAGAATCACAATATTCAGAAAAGGAAGCCCCCAAGGAGAATTCCCAAGTCTGAGCCTGAGATGTTAGAGAATAGAAAGAATAATAATATTTGTGCACAGGCAACAAAAGTCAAGCAGGATATTAAGAAGAAAAAAAGAGGTGTCAAAAAGTTGGCCGACAGTAAGGACCTTTGTCAAGATGATGGAGACGAGGGTGCTATCATTTCCCGAGGGAACCTTTTTCAAAATGATGGAGATGAGGGTGCTATCATTTCTCTAGGGCAAGATGAGAAGGCTTTCAGATTTCCAGTTAGAACTTCTGATATAGATCTAAATAAAAGTGAAGTTGAGGTTCAAGACAAGATTCCCAGTGAAGGGGGTACCCAGCTACAAGGGGAATCATGGAAAACAAATGATGCATCTGAAGTGTTAAAATCTTTAGGTGATGGTCAGATGGAAGCTATACGAATCCCTACTAATCAGAATGTAACAGGATCAAATGAAGGTGTTGAACACAGAGAGGCATTGCAGGATATGCAGGTAAACTTTGCATCCCATGAAAAAAACAGTGTTGCTTCTCCATTTATTGACGAGGATGATGGAGACAGGGCAATCATAGATGATCGTGTGCAGCATATCTATGTTTTAAAGAAGAAAAGGAAACATCTCAAGAAGTGTGATTTGGGACTATATGGGCCCGGCAGGAGATTTATGGATTTTGGCAATGAAAGAGTTACTTCCACAGAGATTGAGGCAAGTGGTTGTTTGACAAAATCACATGAGTTGGAGTCCAAAGCTAAGGGGGTTGACCATAAACTTGACACTGATGAACATCTGCCTTTGGTAAAAAGGGTAAGAGCTCGTCTGAGAAAGGAGTCTAGTAAAACACAGGAAAATCTCAATGAAGATAACATGCCAAAGGCAGTGGAGGGCACTGCAGATAAGCATGCTCTACAGGATGCATTCCCATCGGATGATGCTAACTGCAAATCTAGTGTTTTAATGGCTTCTGAGACTACTCATCCAGAAAGGGCATCTTCACATTGTGCGGATTCTGCTGTGTTGGGTGAAAAAGAACCTTGTTTGCCACGAAAAGCTGATAAGTATCGTCTGAGGGGAAGTTTGGCAGATGATGAAACTGCATTACCACCCTCTAAAAGAATTCATCGTGCTTTAGAGGCAATGTCTGCATACGCTGCTGAAGCTGCTTCAGTTTCTGACGAAGTTGATGCCACGAGCATGGAAACACAAGATGATGGTAAAACTGTGTCTGTTTGTATGAATAGTGGCAATGATGATGTTTCGAGGACAGAAGACCATGCAAAAGGAGGAGATTTGTTTGTTCAAAAAGATTCAACGGGAGAGACCAGGATTTCAGAAATGTGCATAGATTCCTGTAAGTTAGTTTCTGAAGTATCTTCAGAACCATCTAATCTTTCAGAAGAGAAGGTGGGGAGTTTTGCAGAAGCAGATATAAGGTCTGATATGCATGGGGATCAAAGTAAAATTGACATCCAGGATGATAGGATAATCCATGCTAATAGTGCTGAAAAATCCATTGTCACTTCTCAGAAAATTGAGGAATCAAAGAAACATGAGAAGTCTTTCAAATTGCGCCCCAGAAAAAATGACGGTTTAAAATTTTCCTTACAGTGTACTGGTCAGACAGAAGGGAATACTTATGATATTTTGGATACAAATTTAAAGTCTCATTTACAAGACAATCGAAAGAAATTCATTGGTCAGGATGATGTTATAGGACATGCTAAGGATACCAAAGAATTGGATTTTACCTCTCAGAAATGTGAAGAGTTAAAGTTACGTGGAAAGTCCTTAGTAGTTTTTCCCAAGAAGCGTCATGGTTTGAAGTTGGCCTCTGAAAGTTTTAATCAGGTAGAAGAGAAGGTGGGGGATATTATGGATACAAGTTTCAAGTCTCATATTCATAATGATCAAATGGAAATGGATGGTCAAGGTCATGAAATATTACATGCCAAGAATGCTGAAGTATCAAGTCTTAGCTCTCAGAATACTGTCAAGTCACAGCAACCTGGCATGCCTGTGAAATGCTGTGATGGTTCAAAGTTTGCTTCAGAGCACTATAATCAGGCAAAGGAGAATTTGGCAGGTCTTATGGATGTAGATCTCCAGTCTGATGTGCATGATGATCAAAAGAAAATGGGCAATGGGGATGCTGTTGAATCAAGTATTAGTTCTCAGAAACCTGTCAAAGCAGAGCAACCTGGCATGCCTGTAACCGTGCCACCTGTGAAACATGACGGTTCAAGGTTTGCTTTAGAACACTATAGTCAGGCAAAGGAGAATTTGGTGGGTCTTATGGATGTAGATCTCAAGTCTGTTGCGCATGATCCTCAAAGGAAAATGGGCAATGGGGATGGTATAATATTGCATGTCTCAGAATGTACTAGTCAGGCAGAAGAGAAGATCTGTGAAATTATGAATACAGATTTGAAGTCTCATGTACAAGACAATCAAATGAAATTGATTAGTCTGGAAGACTTAAAAGGTTATACTAAGGACACTGGAGAATTAGATTTTACCTCTCAGGAACATGAAGATTTAAAGCGACATGACAAGTCCATAACAGTATATTCAAAGAAGCATCATGGTTTGAGTTCAGCCTCAGAAAGTTTTAAAAGGCCAGAAGAGAAGATGGGGGATATCATAAATGCCAATTTGAAGTCTCATATTCATAACAATCAAAAGAAAATGCATGGCCATGGTCATGCAGTCTTAGATGCTAAGATGGTTGAAGAATCTAATCTTAGTCCTCAGCAAGATTTCAATTCAAAGCAACATGGCATGCCTGTACCAATGCTTCTCGGGAAACATGACAGTTTAAAGTTTGCTTCAGAACACAATATTCAGGCAAAGGAGAAGTTGGGCAGTCTTATGGATGTAAATCTCAACTCTGATGCACAGGATAATCAAAATAAAATGGGAAATGGGGATGGTATAAGAGTACATTACTCAGAATTTACTAGTCAGGTAGAAGAGAAGACATGCAATATTATCTGCTCAGATTCGAAGTCTCATGTAGAAGACGATCAAAAGGAATTCGTTGGTCAGGTTGATGCTATAGGATATGCTAAGGATACTGAAGAATTGGATTTCACCTCTCAGAAACCTGAAGAATTAAAGCACTGTTTAAAGCACTGTGACATGTTCATGACTGTATCTCCCAAGAAGCATTATTGTTTGAAGCTGGCCACAGGAGCTTTTAACCAGGCAGAAGAGAAGATGGGGAATATTATCGATACAAATTTGAAGTCTGATAATGATCAAAAGAAAATGGATGGTCAGGGTCTTGTACTTTTGCCTCCTAAGAGCACTGAAGAGTCAAGTCTTAGTTCTCAGCAAGGTGTCAAATCAGCGCAGCATGGCATGCATGTACCAATGCCACCTGGGAAACATGATGGTTCAAAGTATGCCTCAGAACACTATAATCAGGAAAAGGATAATTCTGGGGTTCTTACAGATGTCGATCTCAAGTCAGATGTGCATGATAATCAAAAGAAACCAGACAATGGGGATGGTATGATAGTGCATGATAAGAGTCGTAAAGAATTTGTTGTTACCTGTCAGAAAACTGATGAATCAAAGCAACATGTGAAGACTGTTTCAGTGTCTCCCCGGAAGCATGATGGTTTGAAGTCTGCTTCAGATCCTTCTAATCAGGAAAAAGAATGGGTGGGGTGTATTATGCATACAGATTTGAAGTCTCACGTGCATAATAATCAGAAGAAACTGGGCACTGAGGATGTTATGATAGTGCGTGCTAAGAATGCAGAAGAACAGGTTGTTACCTCTCAGAAAACTGATGAATCAAAGCAACATGGCAAGCCGGTATTAGTGTCTCCCAGGATGTATGACAATTTGAAGCCTGATCTAAGGCATGGCAGTTGTAGTTTATCTCCAACTAAGATTCATGGCATTTTAGATCGCACAAAAGTTGATGCTAATCAATTAGAGAATAAGCCTAAGTTGATCAAAGCTAAAAAATGTAATCTGATGCCAAATAAGGAAATGTGTCTAGATGTGTCCAAAAAAGATGATGGGCAGTTGCATGCAGAAAACCCAAACCAACAGCATCAACATAGGCATCCAGTTTTTTGCACACCAGATAAGGTTTCACATGCCAAACCTGGACGTGATACTTCTACACCAAAGTCAAAGGTCATCTCAAAATGCGATGCTAATGTAAATGGTACACTTATGGTTAGTAGGTCTGAGAGCGGTACATGTTCTTCAAAGTTACATTTAGATGAAGGCAACAAAATTAGGGAAGCGTAAGTATTTTTCTAATTGCACTTTTGAATTGAGGTGTTTCTGATAGTTTTTCTGTATTCCATCTTATATGAATTTTTATCCAGAATAACCATGTGTATTTCGTGCTCATATTGGTCTTTAATGGTTCTTACACTCTCATTGTTACCAGGTATGAAGCTGCAAAAGAGGTAAAGCTCAAAATATCATCACAAAATTCTGGGCTAACTGCAGCGTCTACATCCATGAAGTATCTAATTGCAGCCGCGCAGTCTAAACGACAGGCACGTTCTACTGTGGTTCATCCTCCTGTTGTGCTCACAGAACTTGAAAAGTTTGCACCTGCACTTCCATTAGTTCTAAGCCCTTCTCCAGCTCAAGGAAGAAGTTCTTGTCATCGTAGTTCACCCTCTCAGCCTTTGCTGTGTGGGAATTTGACAGACGACGATACAAGGGATATGATCCTCCGTGCTGAATCCAGGACCCCTGAAACAAGCACACAGCAGTGTGCTCCAACACAAGTAACTGGTCCAGATATCAGTGACGAGGGTAGAGCTAGTTCAGGAAGAAAATCCGTCAGAGGGATGCTTGATTCTGATGCAGAAGCAACTATGTCCAGGGATTCTTTTGAAGGAATGCTTGAAACATTGTCAAGGACGAGGGATAGTATTGGGAGAGCATCTCGCCTTGCTATTGAGTGTGCACAATATGGTATTGCAGGCGAGGTAAGCATGAACGCCATATCTTCCTAAAATCTATAGCTGCTAGTGTAACTTCTGATTTGATATTTGAAATATTTTTTTTAACCAAGGTCCATGCCGTAACTCAAGTCTCAAGACATTGTTTAGATTGCAAAGCATACAGGTTGAAATATTCATATTTTATGGGCAACATTTATATTGCTTTACTAGTCTTTTTGTCAGGTATTGCATATTCTTCTTTTTCTAGGTTTGTAGATATCTTGAACCACTTTTATGTCAATATTGTGATTCTCATGATGCTATGTTAATAGACTTTATTGAGGATTCATAATAGAAATGGGTATACAATTGATGTGAGGGAAAAATTGCTAGATCTGAATCATCACTTGATTTGTTTTGGCCGAAGGGTCGAAATTGATCTGTGACTTGATAGACTTGGGAGTCAACCTGATAAAAAGACAATATGAATAAAAAATACACATAATTTCCCAAAAAAGTATACATGTTTTGCATTGAAATTTGATTTGAAAATTTACTCTGTAAATAATGCAAAATTAACACATTTGGATGTCCAAAATTGTACAACTAAGTACATGATACACAAAGTGCCATGGAGGATGGACCATGGCATAAAGCAAAATGAAAAAATCTGATGAATCATATATAGGGGCCAACAGAAGGTCTTGTCCCTCCCACACTAACTCCACTTTTGAAAATAATGTGTTAGGGTCCTCATGGCCGTTGCCCGGCTCAACGATCCAATCGGATATTAGATCAACATCTTCCATCTCGATGACTGTGAAATATATGGTGCCTTAATTGTTAAATGAAATAGTTTAGAGTCTAGAATCTAGATATAGTCTGTACCAATTCTTCTAATTATTTCAGACAGTGTTGAGTAAACAATTTTCTAGTGAGATTCAAAACTTTCAATTGATTTATTTGGAGTTTGAGATTGTAAGTGAAAAGCACCAAACATTTGGGTTGTTTCAGGTTAACTGGTTGCACTTTTTGGAGAGTATATGCTCAAAAAGCTTTATGCTGCGAGCCTGGATATGTGGTTTTCAGAACACTTGGAGAGGAACAAACTTGGTGCTAAGGGGCAAGCAGGTTTCATGAGAGAGATTATCAGACCATTTATCACATTTTCACACTCCTTGCTATCATTGAGGAGGCTGGGCAATGTTCATCCGAAGTCTTTTCTTGCTTTGTGGATTTCTGGAAGAATTTAGATTTAGATTATTTGCCAAGGCACTCTGGGTTTAGTGACATTGACATCTCCAATCCTCTCGTCATAACTATCATGAGGCTATGTAAAGTGGTTTTTGGTAGGCTTTGCACTTCTCAGGGATTAAGCAGGGGTGTTCCCTCTCATCAACCTTGTTTGGGATTTACATTTTGTGAGATAGAGACTTAATTTAGGGAACACATGCATGCAGAAGATGGCTGTCTTCTACATCAAGTTCTAATTGTTCCTCTTGTATAAAGATGATGTAGTCCTCTTCGCATCTTCTCCCGAGGATTACAGAGATAGCTAGAATCCCTTGTTATTTTTTGTGGCTGTAGGTAGTTGATGGTGAATCTTAGCAAGACCGACGTCATGATCTTTAATGCTTCTAAAAATGATATTTTAGACTCTCATTTCTTTTTTAAGGGGAGTGAGATTGAGATCATCATTGCTTATACTTATCCGGGGGTCTAATTCACTAGTCCCAGATTTAGTTTGAGGCCTACTTCCCAACGCCGACCTATTAAAGGGTATGGATCTCTTTCTATGCGTGAGTGTCAATGCTTCCACACACATTTCAGGTCATCTTGGCTAAGTTGCATCTTTTTGACATGATCATCAAGTCAATTGTTCTCTTTGGGGCCAAGGTCTAGGGTATTGCATATAGATTGGGTTTGCATAGAGCGGGTTCAACCCCTTATGTTGCAGTAGATGATCCGATACAAACGGATAAATAGATCCTCACATAGGCCATTATGTATGTAGAGTTTGGCATTCATCCCATGTACTAGGAGCTCATTTTTAGATTGGTTTTATT
Organism: Picea engelmannii; assembly: GCA_009831015.1. NCBI lineage: Eukaryota > Viridiplantae > Streptophyta > Pinopsida > Pinales > Pinaceae > Picea > Picea engelmannii. Next base: position 115,004 of record ML780019.1, on the reverse strand, counting down.
TTTTCAGAGTTTGCACCATCGCAGATTCGATGTTAGGTTGTGAAAGATACACCTACTTGGCCTTATGCTCTTTGATGGGGGTGGCCTATACTCTTATAGATGAGTTTTGTTCTTTGAAGCCTTCTCGTTGCTTTACTCCATTAATATCTTTATCAAGCACCTCCCCCCTTTTAGTTACTCTTTGGATGCTCCTAGCCACTTTCCCCCTCTCAATCAGGGGATCAACAGAGCTATTAGGGATGACATTTATCGATAAAACAATTGTGCTACTTGGATTTCCCCTTCCTAGCTCTTGGCCCTAAGATGGTCCTCTACTCTACTTAGAGCATTTTATGTAGTTGAGAGATGGTCCTCATTGCTTTAGTCCATCAAGATCTTTATCGAGTGCCTCCTCCCTTTTAGTTATTATTTGGATGCTCTTGGCCACCTTCTTCCTCTTGAAAACATACATGGTACTTGGATTTCCCCTTCTTAGGCTCTTGGCTCTAAGATGGCCTTCTACTTAGAGCATTTTGTGCATTTGAGAGATGGTCTCATTCTCTGCTCCAATTACAGTTGACGTCATTGGTCTCATGGTTTCGGGTTTCCACTCAGACAATTGGGGGCATGTTCCCATACGTTTTGGATTGACTTTGATCACTATAATCTGCAGGGGGGAGGACATATTGGATATGTTATCTGTAGAAGATGAGATCTGAGGAACATTTCATGCTTAGGTGCCCCACCTATTACAAGATCTAAGGGATATATCACCCTCTGTTTTGTGATTCAGGGAGATCCCTCTCCACTTTCATCTTCTACCCCGACCAAAGGTGTCTGGTTCTTTACATACATGAGGTGGTGACTCTTAGATAACAAACATTGCAAGTTTCATCCAGACCCCAACCTGCTAGGTTGATTACCTCTTTTTTTCCAATTCACTTCAAGGCTTAGGGGTGCGAAGAGATGTGTAGATAATTTGTTGGTCATCATAATATGTACCAAAATTAGTGAGACCATGCACAATCTCTTGCTCAGGGGTTGGTCTAGTCATCCCCATGAGGTCATAGAGTACTTGTCCTTAATAGGGACCTGTTCAATGGTCTAATCTAAGTAAGGCCCATATGATAAGATCTTTCCCTTCGGCCTCAAATATTAGGAGTCTTTGTTCATAGTGCTTGTGCTCCTCCCAAGATCGCCCAACCAGGTGACAGGTGTTCTTAGTGCTTGATATTATCTAGACAATACCATTAGACAATCTATTGGTGTTAGTTTTTGGGGTTACTCCAAAAGTGTTTTCACCTTGCTAGGAGAGTACTATGTCTCCTAGCCCCTTTGTGATGCTTCATGGACATATATATGGGTTAGTTTGGGTGGTTGCTTGACCTTGGTTAGAGTGCTAGCATGGTGCCTTTACTGGGAAGGTTGTTACCCTGATTGGCATGATGACTAACCCATTGGGTGCACACAATGGGGGAGTCGGTTGCTTGATTAGGGGAATATTAATAAAGTGTTTCATCTTTTATATATTAATGAAGTGTTTCAATTTCCAATCATTGTGTACTTGCAGATTTCATTTTTAGCTTGTGTTGTTTTCTTGATTGGGTAACTTCCATCACTTGTTGTTCATGCTGATTTGACATAACATAGGGCTGAGATTGTTAAGAGATTTAACATATATCTTGAAGACAAAGGGGGCAGATTTACTGCTTTAAAATCTGCTGTAATAAAGTCATTTCGGATCTGTTATATGCATGAAAAATTGTACCCATGGGGCTGTAACTTGTTGACATTGAAGTACACTTCATTGGTATCTTTTCTCTTGAGCTGCCTAGTGATTTGGACTGAAATGAAGTGATGTATTTGTGGCCATAATTAAATATTTCAGATCAGCCCTAAGGTTGAAAGCATTCAGGGATTAGATCCGGGAAACCTCTAGTGAAAGGTGAAATGTCTGAATTTGTTTCTCAAAATTGCAACAATTGGTACCTTCTCAATGATTGATGAGGCAGGAGATACGTCCTCCTCACTCCTTACTTCTTCACCTCATTTTATTGACATCTTATAGATTCTTCTTTCACTCATTTTTTGTTGTATGCCCTGATTCTCATTGATCCTTTGTTCATTTTATGTTTTATGAGTAGCCTAGGGCAGTCCTACAATTCATTATCATTGATTGTACCTCGTAGTCCCATTGACCTACTCTGTTTGGTTATTTGTTGGACATTAATAAAATTACCCTATCTTCTCATCTCACAACTGGATTTTGAGCATGTCTAATTCAAGATTCAAATAATGAATCTTTGAAGCTGAGGATTGCCTTTGCCAAAATTCTTCCACCATAGTACATTTTTTTTCCAAGGAAAACCTCGCGGGAAAGCCAAGTGATGCTTCCTCAGATTTGTGGATGGCATCCTTAGTAAACCTATCAGCATAGACTAGTGTGTGTAACCCGGGAGGATTTGAACTGTGCACCTGATGGAACAGAGCTAGCCAAATGCCCAATGACATTGGCGACAATCAGTTTAACTGACTCCTTAGACTCTCCTGCGAACTCTCTTGTGAGGTGCGTCACCATGTCTGAAATCTTGCTCAAAGCAATTAAACATGGCCATCTTCACCTCTACATTTGTATGAAATTTTGGCTCATAATGTAATGCTAGGTTTAGATAGTACCAAATAACATGCAAAGCCCTGTGGAGTGGATTAGTTCACATATTTTCAATGATCTCCCAAAAGGAAAAATACTTGCCCTGATCATAGTTACCAGATACAGCCTTATCTGGGTTTGGGTTACAAAAGTTTCGATATTTTACGGATACAATATGGTCAATGTATTGTTGATTCAAGATTGTATCATATAAGTTTTTGTATCATATGGTACAACCATAAATGCACCATACCATATGAATTTGTAAAAAGGTTAAAACCCTAAAATTGTCAAGAGCCCTATCTGATGTTTTTGAATGTTCTAAAATTTTGAAAATTTTGCATGTTTTTCCTATTATGTGACTATAATCTCGTATCTGTCCATATTGGATTTTTTCATATATATATTTTTGTCATAATCTTATATATGTATATAGTAACTATGGTACTGATTGCCTCTATAGGTGGCTCTAATAGCCTCCTTGGCTATTTCCATGGACTTGTAGAAGTAACCCATTGAAGGTTTCTCACCATCCACCATTCATAATAATTTTACACGTGGCTCAGAAAATGTCACCACTTCCTCAATGCCACTCCCAAAACCCTCATTATATACAATATTTGCAATCTGAAAACCTGATTGTGTCTCTGCATATTTTAATTCTGTCCATTCATGGGCCATGGACATCCTCTTCAAAGCTACTTTTTATGAAACAATAGAGTCTAGACTACAAAGGAATGATGTTGGTGGCAAATCTAGTGATGACATGACGAAAAAACTCCTTGCCTTTTGTTTGAGTCCTCGCGATGCTCAATACCCTGATATGATTCTAAATATATTGGTGATGGACTTATGTATTTTCTACAACTTTTTGGACATACACAAGTTCACCAATATCCTCTAACATGAGGTTCATATAGTGTGCACATGGGGTGGCAAAACACGTGGTATGTCTCTGGATCAACATTCTTCTAGCCACGTAGTTGGCTACATTATTAGTGACAACTTGAACATTTTTCTATCAGGCGACATCATCAGGCAGTGCATTGGTCCCTTCACAATCGTTGATGACATGGTTGAGGAGCCTTCTTCTCTCTCCCCTTATTCTGCCTTGGTCTCTAGTTCCAGCATGCCTTGACTTCCTTTCTACTAGTCATGGTTTTGTTTTGTTTTCTGCACTTATGTTGCACTTGTTATTTTAGCTTTGGACTTAACTCTTCTTCTGCTTTTGATAGGGTATCAATAGGAGCTGCTTTCATGCCCACTATGTACGGATATTAGATGTACTTTCGAGTCCTATTGACCTACTTATTATGATGATTTGTTGGACATTAATAAAATTATCTTATCTTCTCTTATCTATCCCCACCTCTAAGATAACTATATCTATCAAATCACAAATATCAACACCCTTTACATGATTAGATGGATCTACAGATTTCAAGAACACGGAGTCCGTGGGGCAAGAGACCAGAAAATTGAGCAAGATCCTGTTTCTTCTGTCAGTCCGCAGATTTGACATGATAATGCAACTTGTGACTCGTCATGATTCACGCATACCACTGAGGGTCTCATTCACATCCCCAATTGATTCTACCAATATATTAGTTCTTAATGCTTCATAGCTTTGAGGCCTGGGTCAGCAATGACAATGAAATCTACCATTGCTTGCCAGTAGGGGGTCATAGCCACATTGAAAGGGATGACTGTATAATAGCAAATGTTATGCTTTTATTTCTGCTTCCTCTTGTGAACCATGTGCAGCTGCTGGAATATTTGAGGACCCACCGATATCACCCAAAATTTTATTTCCTCTTGTTTTTTATCTCCTTAATAGTTTCCAAGTTTTAAGGTTAATCTTGCCTGATTCTTAACATCTTGAGGGACAGATTGTTACTTCCTTCAGGAACATGGCCAAGATGATATTTGAACATGTTGATCCCTTCATTAACCTCTTCCTTGCAAAAGTCACATATTACCATGCCCCTTTTGATTGCTTTGCAGTAGTTCTAGGGACAATCCCTTTTCCTAGGCATTTGCAGGTAAAAGGTGAGAAATATCTAAAAATCAGTTTAGAAAATGAGCTCAGAAATTCTGCCCTAGCTCTCAAAAACTCCGGTCTGAAAATTATGTCCCCTAGCAATAAAAAATGAGCTCTGAAATATGTGCCGTATCTGCCTAAGCTGGTGAAGAAGTCGGGCCTGAAAATTCTGCACTAGCATTGGAAAAAATCAGGTCTGATCCTCTGAAAATCAGCTCATAATTTGTGCCATAGATGGTGAAAGTCAGGCTGAAATATGGTGAAAATATTTGCCTTAGCTGATGAAATTCAGGTTGAAATTTGTGTCCTCGCTCCCCTCAAATCAGCTGAGAAATTAAGCACAAGATCATGCCCTAGCTGTTGTTGCTGTTGAAAATCCTGATTCTGTACCCTAAAAATGGAATAGGTATGTTGCTGTTGCTGTGCCCTAGCTACACATTGGAGGTGGTCTCATTATGCAGAGGAATCATTCAAAAAAATGCTCCAGTCTACTGTCAAAAATTCATTATCAAACAATGCAAAAATGATCATATGAACTTTTTTCAGGGTTTTACAGGGGAGGAGGTGAGTACATCTAGTCCGAGTTAAGGATGTCTGATCAGACGCATTCTGTTTGATCAGTCTAGGCAGACCCAGCTAGGTTTGACAAGGTTTACTGGGTGGGGCTGGTTTCGGTCAGAACCAATTCGGTTTTGAGGCTAGGCTAGGCCAAATCATTGGTTATAGCTTGACCTTACTGGGTCTGGCAAACTTTAACCGGTGTTTTGACCCTGTCCAGTCCCAAAATGGATACAGTTAGATTGGCCTGACAAACCTGGTGTACCCATGTCTTTCACTTGGTCAAACTTGGTGAGTCTGGTTAGACTTGATCCAGTGTGATTGGGCCAACTCTTCACCCTCACCAAAAGCGGCACTTAAGCTGTTTTTGCAATGAAAGTCAGTGCTGTTTTTGCACAATGAGAACACCATTGACATGGAACTAGGGCACAACTATAGCAACATACCTTTTCTATTTATTTTGGACTAAAATTCTTCCTTTAACTATTGTTATTAAAAATATGCACATGTAGGGAATTTTATAAAAAAACATGCTGCAAAGGAAGCCTCCACAAGCTAGGTATCTTGGATTCTTGAGATCAAAATTGCCTCATCTCATAGTAAAAAATTGCTAGACAAGATTCCTGCTTGAGCTAATACAATAAATAATTAGTAAATTATTAAACTAGGTTATCCGGTCCACACAAAAGGTTTCAAGCATAGCACTTCCATTGCTATTATTTGGGATATATTCAAGTCATTTTTTGTAGATGAATGTGTTTATTCACATTAGGAATAGGGGCTATTACCATTAGAGGGGGTAGAGCTCAATTGTGGACTCATGGCTTTTAATTGTCCTTATTATCCCATTTTCTTCTTTTTTTTGCCAGCTAGAATCTACCTCTGGGCCTTTAGCCCCTTCTTCTCATAAGAGAATGAGGTACATGTAACCACCACACCGAAGTTTAGTACACTGCGGAAGGCTCCAGGATGGAAAATGTTAAGTATGGGGGTAAACGATATGTTGTCCCTTTCAAGGAACCACCAGTAGTACCCCTTTTCCCTAGGAGTGACAAAACAGGATTAGGATGCCCAGGATGGCCACCAAGGTGAAACAAGGCAAAAAGCATAACTTCTGGGTTTGTGATTCATTATCCAGCTTCAACTTATGATCATATTATGAACATAATAATAATAATAATTTAATTAAAATAATCAAGAGGCACATACCTACTCATCTAGAGGCACATGCCTCCTCACCTCGTGACCAGTTAATGATATATAGTAAACCGTCACGAGGGTAGTTGTATGTATGGATCATCAATTATTCATTTTATCTATCAATATATTTATTCAGAATAATTCTGTCTACGAATTAATAATTAATAACAACTTTGTTGTTGCAGTGGTATCAGAGCCAATCCTTGGCAATTGCGGGTTAATACTGCAACCATACAACCAACAATTTGATTGCAGCCGTACCAGTCCATACTTCCACCGTGCCTTACTTTTGCCGCCGTACCGTCTGCTGCATCTTCCCATACTCTTCTGCGTCGTAGTTCTGCCGTCAAATTTCCGTACTGTCAGTCGAACTTTCCTGCGCCGTACCATTAACTGTCTGCTCCGTACGACTCTGTATTGTACATCTGTAGGACTTCGTACTGTTTGCTGTAATTCGCTGCCATCCGGTCCACTCCACGTTCCTCCAATCAGTCGTTATTTCTTTTAATTTGACCTTTTGCTGAAGTCACGACTCATTAATAAAGTCATTATCATAAAAAAAATTGACTTATTTATAAAGTCGATTATCATTAAAAAAATATAAAAAAATAAAAATTTTGGATTATATTATCTCAATTATAATTCAATATTATTTTTGAAAGCAAAATTGACATGTTGATACAACAAGGTAAAAGATTACTGGAACTCTTTGAAGGTCAATGGGACGAAGAACAACGCAAACGAGATAATGATAAAAATGAAACAACAAGAAGACTGGATGAACATAGCAAAATAATTGAGCAATTCACTGAACGGATAGATGCATTATTTGCAGACGGGACTTATCAAAGACCACCACAAAGTCCGGAACCACAAAATTTAGAAGATCAGGGACACCAGGAAATACCAGAGATAAAGTTTAAGAAATATGCACAAATTTCAAGATAGAGATTACCAGAAGTTTAAAAAGGAGTTATGGAAATATGATGGCAAAGACCATAGAGGAGATGTCTGGATCAACAAAATGGACGGTATTTTTGAATAAAACCCCCCGCTAGGTGAACGAGAGAAAGTAATGACAGCCTCCATGTAGAAATTTAATGACAAAATCAGCTTAAACAAATCCTGTCAATTACTTAGCAACCTAGAGATAACTGTCTTAAATGAACTCTGAAATGTATAAACCCACATTCATAAAATACCATAAGCAGAAATACACATTGCTAAGCACTTTTGCAGCGGAAAAATAACAATGAACAACAATCATACATCCATGTAAAACTCATAATTTAGGCAACCAGCCAGGGAAAACCCCAATGTGGGGAAACCCAAAGAGAGAGATTTTATTAGCTTCAGGAAAGTACATAGCAACAGCAGCAATACAATTTCCAGTGAGAAAAGATTCACTTACAACACCCAAAACTGTCCCCACTATTTTCTGCCTTGGAAAACATGCCAAGATAGCTGTACGGCCCAACTGAACAGCACTTCAAAATCAGTGCCAAATCCCTGCTGTAGGGACAGCCTTGTACAGTCGACCTGCAGCAACAAAAGGTTCAATAAATGTGCCTCGATTTGTGTGCAACAAGGCTGCCTCGAAATCTGCCCCCTCCTGAGTCCTTAGCTTGCTGTACGGCCTGTTCAGTACAGACCACTTTATCAGCCAACAACAACAGTAAGTCTTTGCTCAGAAATTTCTTGGGAAATTTGCTCAATCTCTCTTGGGAAATGCACCCTCCTTGCTGCCCTCACTTTCCTCTCTTAAACTATCTCAGAAAATTCTCTCAAACTCCTTCACTTGTCTTGCACACTACCCTAGGCATTCTCTTATAATCTGAAAGTGACCTTTCACCTTCCAAGTGTCTTTTCGCCTTCTCCATCCCTAAAACCAATGTCCAAGATCTAATCTTTCCTTTACATGATCAAGGGACATGATTCATTCCTTCCAAAATAAATCACTTAAAATATTAAAGTACAAATTCACTTTATAACAGAAGTGCACTTTATGAAATAAAGTCACTTTAATATTAGAAGGTACACTTAATAAAAAGTCATTTTAATAAAAGAACCACTTTTATGAGGGTGAGGGTGGGAGTGGGGGAAATATGAGAGAAATGTATTATACATTTCTCTCATATTTCCCCCACCCGCACCCTCACCCTCACCCTCACCCTCATATATGAGGGTGGTAATTGGGCCTGTTATCTCAGAGTTTGTAGTTATGATAATAGACGGATGAGAAGAGGACAAACTGACTAACTGAACCAATCCCATCCACTGTCACCTCTTGGGAAGGTTCTTTTTGTTTAGGGAGGTAAGGTTCTTTCTGTTTAGGGAGGTAAGGCCCAGGGAAGACGTCCCCGATGACCTGGGGTTTTGAGAAGGCAAAGGTTTGAAGTTCAAGAGATAAATTCCCCCCTCACAAGTCACCACTGAGCAGATAGTTCGACTTATAGCCAATAAAGATAACCAGAAGTAATAATCAAGAAGTATCCCTGCTCGAGAACAAAGCAATAATAAAACTGCATGTGCAAGCTTGGTTGGTTGGTTAGTACTTCATATAATCAATGACTATCTGAGATATAAGCAATTGAGAAATAAATATTGACGAAGTCAATGTTTATAAAATAACAATGATGTAAAATATCACTTCTTCAATAAATGCTTAAAGAACATGGCATTCAATATAATAATCAACACTTCATTTTAAACAATGCCTTAAATAACCTTTAACTTATAAGAAAAACGATAGCTGCACAGTGATGATAATAACAAAAGGATGACAGCAACAATTAGTCAGTAGAGTTAGTCTTAGGCTAGGGTTAGAATAGTTAGGGTTTTGTTCAAAGTATTGAGAGTAGTTTCGATCAAATTCACTTCAACGTAAGAGGTATTCAGATCAGTGCCTTAGGGTTAATGGATTCAAAAGGTGAAGGACGCAAGAGCTAAAGGAGGCAACGACTAAAGACTAGAGGGAAAGGCTTTGAGGTGTTGCTGAAGCAAGGCCCCAAAGTCAAAACCCTAGGGGAGAGAGGGTCACTTCGGTGTAGGAGAACTAGGCCTCTGTGATCTCTCCTCCTTCCTTAACTCAAATGGAAAAACGGCGAGCTGAAAGATGAAGCATAAAACCAAGACTAGAGGGTTTGGTGATGAAGAGCGTTGCTACAGCAAGGCTCTTTCAACAAACCCTAGAAAAAAACGACTCAAAGTGTAGTAGACCTAGGCTTAAGGCGTCTCTCTCTTCTTAGCTTATAGATAGTACGACTAGCAATAAATGAAGGGAGAAAGAGAGTGTAGCAACGACTAGGCTCTCTTCTTCTTCAATGGCTGAAAATTTCTCTCAAAGGGGACATGAGACAAGGACCTACTTGTGTGCTTGTCACCTAGTGTTTTGTTCAGCAAAATTCATAAACATATGCAAGAATGAAACAACAACCATTCATTCAAGAAGTTTTGTAGAAAATTACTTACAAATCACCAAGAAATATCAATGCAAACCCTAGTTGTAACACCTTCCTTCAAGAGAAATGCCAGAACATGCCAAAATAATCCTCCTTCAACAAGTGCGCATCACTAAATCAGCCAATAACCCAAGATAGGGTGCAAATTTCAGACCTCCTTATGGAGTAAGTTGTGATGAAAAAATGAAGGTGAAAATCCTTCATTTATACAATATCATGACCTAAATTTACATTTTAGGTCATGTAAAAGGCTGACAAGGCCAAAATACTAAAATCATACTGTTTTACATTAAAATGTCAATTTAAAACTCTAATCAAGCTGAAAAGAGTTGTCAAGCCCCTCAAAAGGAGATGTTAACCCCTTTTAGGGAAAATGGAGCATCCTGGAGCAAAACGTTAGCCCTCCTTGGGCTTCTCCATCATGCCACACGTGCCAATACTTCCTAATCTGCCTTCCAAGACGTCCAATAGGCTGGGTGACATCATGGTCATCAAAGGTGACGTCCCAGGCCTTCCAATGCCAACGTTCCACTGAAAGAGGGTCAATCCCCCTAGGTCAAGCTCTACCAAAGTGCCTCTGGTGGAACGTCCTCTTCTTCTCCGGTGCAAAGCCCCTGACCCATCTCTGTTCTGTCTCTCCCCCCTGATGGGGTCTCAACATCCACCTGATGGGCCCTTCAGCCCCATGGAGGTCCGAACTGATCATCTCCCCATGTGTACCGGTCCAAAGTGGTACTTGTCCGTCGGGCATGGTCCTGCACATCAATAGCTACGCCCTCCATGGGCTCATCAGTCACAGGGATCATAGCAATGTCAATCACATCTCATCATCAACATTATCAAACATGTGCATAAATCCCTAATACACCAGTGAACAACTCAAAGACGTTACACAAGCCTACAATACAAGTCTGGAGAAAAAGACAAGGCGTCGTATTGGGCTAGTGTCTACTGGAAAAGGAAAGTTCTGGAAGAGACCTCATCCAAGCCATTTTAGTGGGTGATGTGGTCAGGGGATGTCCAAGCACCTGGGTTTACTGAGGGCCAAGGATGCAAGAAATGTTACCTGTGGGTGCCTTTGTTAGAAGGCGAGCCGTACATGTCATGGATGCATTCTTTCCAAGCCCATTCTTGCCTTTTATTCTTTTTGTTATCTTATCTTTTATTGCTTTTTTCCTTTTTTTGTTCAAGAGCTAATTAGGGGACACTGCCCTGGTGTGGTGACCAGTGGTGACAACGTTACCCACAAGTACTTTCATAGAAATGAGAAGGCTGGCTCGTGATGAGACCCCCTTTCCCTTGGCCATGCAACCAAGAGTCATTGCCCTGGTGTGGTAACCAACTGGTGGCAATGTCATACTGCTAGGTACCCATGGACCTAATAGGCTGGCTCGCGATGAGACCCCCTACCCTCTAGTTAGGTCTTTTTATTATTTTTTCGGGTCCCTCTCGTTTCTTGCTGAGAAGCCTTTTATTGCTTTCTCGGGGATCCCTGGGCGAAGCTTCTCGAGGTTTCATTTTTTAGGCTTTTATCCTTTACCAACTTGCTTTTACCTTCTGGGCCTTTAGCCCCTTCTTCCCACGAGATAAGGTGCAGTCCTGAAAATAGGTCAACCTAGTGCCCAGACAAGTGGAATGGGATAAATGAGCGGGAAGCAAGATGAAAAGGTGGTGCTGTGAAGGGAGTGAACGATGGATTTTCAGAAATCGCCCCAGTGGCAAACCAAAGCCTACAGACACAGGCTTACTAGGGCATGCTGTCAATCCTCCCAAACATTGTCAAGTGGGCAAGTGTAAGATCCAAGCAGTTGTTAGAAATAAAAGGAATCAGATGCATATATTCAAGGTTTTGATGATCAAAGTGACACATACCATGATACCTGGACTAATTACCTCATGGAGCAAGAACCATCTCTGACACAGGACCAAGCTGATGGTGGTGGATGTTGCTGCTGCTGACAAGATAAAGATGCTGGAAGAAAGAAAAGGTGGGCCCTCCAGGGCCATGCTAAAGTCAATCCTGCTCTCGGTACTCCATGTCTAGGACCTGTGGGCCTCGAGACATGATCTCCTCGTTATCCCTAAAAGTGGGGGATAACAGGGCCAACAATCTAAACAGGTGCTTAGTCAAATGAATCAATGGGATATAGGATTATAAGCAGAGGGAAGAACAATAAAGGTAAAGGAAAGATAAGTAGGGGTATAACTACTGGCTGCTCCATGGTGGCTACTCAACACCGCCTACTAACTAAATAGCACACTATTGGCACCGACATGCTACTTTTGTTGCTTTATCTGATAATCATTTGCACCAACAGTTGATGCTACTCCACGAATGCTACAACTTTATAAAACACCTTTTACAAAGTTAAGTGCCTAGTAGTGTAAATACAAGGTCACTTCCGCATACAAGAGAAAACATGCGGAGTACCTCCCGAGCTATAAAAGCTAACACTCCAACAGTTTAGAAGTGGAAGCTTATGACTGGTACCTATGGTGGTCTAGAAAATGTGACGCTCGTTCCTTCCATTGGCTAAACTTCACAACTGCCTTACTAAAAAGATTCCATGACAAAGAGGACGATGACCTATATAACAATTTCGTGCATCTTAAACAAAAGGGAAGTGTAAACGACTATATGCACGAATGGGAGGTGCTGGCAACAAGGCAAAGTGGATTCACTGATGAACAATTGTTAAAGATGTATATCTGTGGGTTAAAAGACTACATCTGTAGTGAAATTAAACTATGGAATCCTAAAACTATCGAAGATGCTTGACACGCAACAAGGCGAATTGAACAAAAAAACAAGTTCAATAAACTGTTGTTTACAAGTCCAGACAAGCCAAATAAATACTTAAATTAAAAATAAAAAAATATTCTACAAACAAATCTAACAAGTATATATCACCTCCTTTAAGGGAAAGTGAAAGTGGACAACAAGACCCAGATAAGAGATGGGAAAAAAAATGCAGAAATTGTGGAGACAAATGGTCGCCCAGGGCATAAATGCAACAACAAAAAAACCATATACTTGTGAAGCAGAGAAAGAATCAGACACGTCTGATAGTGACTCGGATAACGAAAGTAAGGAGGAAGGTGATGCCCCCAATACAGAGTCGGAAGAGGCCATGCCTGAGATATCTCTGGCAACAATAACAGGAATAACACAAATGCAAACATTAAAACTAAGGGGTCATGTAAAAAAGGAGAATGTCACCATTTTAGTAGACACAAGGAGCACCCATAATTTTATAGATATAAATGTTGCAAAGAAATTAAACCTATTTGTATATCTAGCCGCAGATATTAGAGTAATGGTGGTAGATGGTAAAAAAATTGATGGAGTGGGGAAGTGTCACAAAGTCAAGCATTAGATAGAAGATTACGAATTGGAACCTAGGTTCTACACAGTACCCTTGGGTGGAGTAGACATCGTCCTAGGAATTCAATGGTTACAAACGTTGGGGACCTATTTTGCAAATCACCAGAAACAATTTATAAAATTCAAATGGGAAGGAAGAAGATATAAATTATATGGATTCTAGCCACCTCCCACACAAATTATATCCTCAAGACAAATGGAGAAACTAATTCAAAAAGGAGCACCAACTTATGTGGCACAATGTCATCAGATGGAGATATTAACATCATAAATGGCCCAGTCTCAACATCTAGAGATTCAAGCATTAATCCATAAATACGACAAGGTATTCCAAGACTTACCTATGAAGCTGCCACCTAAAAGAAAGATAGAGCATATAATTGAGGTTAAACCAGATTCAACACCAGTTAATATCAAACCCTACCGATATCCTCACCACCATAAAACAAAGATAGAGAGGCTAATTCAAGACCTATTAAAATGTAGGGTTATTACAACAAGCAGGAGCCCATATGCAGCCCCAATAATCTTTGTTCGAAAAAAGGATGGATCTTTCAGACTATGTATAGACTATCGAGGGTTAAATAAAATAACTATAAAAAACAAATTTCCTATACCCTTCATAGATGAGTTATTGGACGAACTCCATGGAGCAAAATACTTTTCAAAATTGGATCTAAGGTCGGGGTACTACTAGATTCGAGTAAGACTAGAGGATGTGCCAAAAACTGCTTTTCAAACACATGAAGATCACTATGAGCTCAAAGTGATGCCATTTGGGTTAACAAATGCCCCAACTACCTTACAAGCCACTATGAATCAACTCTTTCGACCCTACGTAAGAAGATTCGTGCTAGTTCTTTTTTGATGATATTCTTATTTACAGTAAGACGTGGAAGAAACATATGAAGCAATTAGAGCAGGTGCTTTCTCTCTTAGAAAAAAATCAGCTTTATGTAAAAATGTCAAAGTCCTCGTTTGGTAAAAAGGAAGTAGAATACCTTGGTCATATCGAATCCCAAGAAGGAGTCAAGGTGGACCCTAGTAAAATCAAAGCAATCACAGAATGACCAAAACCAAAAAACATATCAAAAAAGGGTATTCCTTGGATTAATAGGTTATTATCGAAGATTTATCAAGAACTACGCTCATTTGACAACACCACTATCAAACCTATTAAAGAAAAAATCCTTCAAATGGGATAAGAATGCAGAAGAATGTTTTGAAACATTAAAAAGGGTTATGTCATCTGCACCTGTGTTAGCAACACCAGATTTTACAAAACCCTTTGTGATGCATCCAGAATTGGAATAGGAGCAGTGTTAATGCAAGATGGCCATCCAATAGCATTTGAAAGTCGAAAGCTCAACAAAAGGGAAGAGTTAAAGTCTACCTATAATAAGGGAATGCTAGCCATTATGCATGCATTAGCCAAATGGCGACAATATCTCTTAAGAAGCAAATTCTCGATACTGATCACAATAGTCTTCAGTACCTCTACTAAGGCAAAAAATATTGTCCACCTAACAACAAAAGTGGATGGAAAAACTTTCCACCTTTGATATGGAAATAATACACAAAAAAGGGAAGGACAATGTAGCTGCTAATGTACTATCATGAAAAGTTGAGGAAGTAAGAGTATATGCAACAACAATAATAATTCCTGTTTGGTTAGATGAGATCTGAGTTGAGTATGCTAAATATCCTAAATCTAATTCAATAATCGACAGTTTGGACCAAAACCCAAAATTTGAATGGAAAAACGACATTTTATGGTGTAAGGACAAAATCTATCTAATTCCATCTTCAAAATTTAAAATGATAGTCTTAAAGGAGTCACACAGCTCCCCAGCAGCAGGACATGTAGGCTTTTTCAAAACCTACTATAATGCACGACATTCATTCCATTGGAAAGGAATGAATAAGGATATTCAAATTTTTTTTGCCGAATGTGAAATATGTCAAAGAAATAAAAATGAAAATGTTACGACTCCAAGACTACTTCATCCTCTACATATTCCTGACCAATAATGGGAAGAGATCTCGATGGATTTCATTGAAGGGCTACCCATGTCTGACGGGAAGGATAAATTTTTGTTGTGGTTGAAAGATTAACCAAATATGCACATTTCATGGCAGTAAGGAAAACTGACTCAACAAAGCAAATTGCAGATGTCTTTTGCAAAAACATTTATAAATTGCATGGATTCCCGAAGGTTATTGTTAGCGATAGGGATGCAAAATTTAAAGGAAATTTCTATCACAACCATCATAGCTCTTGCAGCCAAAATGAAGTGGAAGTTACACCAGATGGATGTGAAAACAACTTTCTTAAATGGTGTTATTGAAGAAGAAGTGTATATATAACAACCACAAGGGTTTGGAGTTGAAGATAGAAAGGTTCATGTCTGCAGGTTGAAGAAAGCTCTGTACGGGTTGAAGCAAGCTCCTAGAGCTTGGTATGGCAGAATTGATAGTTTCCTGACGCATTTGGGCTTTACCAAGAGTAAAGCTGATTCTAACCTTTACTTCAAGGTTATGAATGATGAGACAGTTATATTGCTACTATATGTGGATGATTTATTCTTGACTGGAGAAGAAAAACTCATCACAGATTGTAAGAAGAAGCTCGCTATAGAGTTTTAGATGAAAGACCTAGGCCCGATGCATTATTTCTTAGGTCTTGAAGTTTGGCAGAGCCTAGAGACGATCTTCTTTAACCATGGGAAGTATGAAGTTGAAATACTGAAGAGATTTGACATGTTGGAATGTAAAGCCATGAACACACCCATGGAAACGAACTTGAAACTCCTGGTTGATACTTCGTCAGAGTTGGTTGATGCTACTCTATACAGACAAATTATTGGTTCATTGATGTATCTGGCGAATACCAGGCCAGATATATGCTTTGTTGTGAACACCTTGAGTCAGTATCTGGTAGAGCCCAGACGTGTTCACCTTGTAGCTGCAAAGCATGTGATGAGATACCTTAAGGGTACGTTGGATTATGGTCTCTGTTATACTGGAGATCATGACTTCAGACTGTATGGTTATACTGATTCAGATTGGGCTGGAAGTGCTTTAGACAGGAAGAGCACTTCAGGATGTTGTTTCAGTTTGGGGTCAGCCACAACTTCATGGCAAAGCAGAGAGCAATCCGATATTGCTCTTAGCACGACAGAAGCGGAATACATTGCAGCATGTTCTGCCAGTTGTGAAGCCATATGGCTTCGAGAGTTGTTGATAGGTCTGTTCAATCTGGAGATGGAAGCCACCGTGATTTTATATGATAACCAGAGTTGCATAAAGATGACGGAGAACCCGGTGTTCCATGATAAGTCGAAGCACATAGAGATCCGGTATCACTTCATTCGTGATATGGTGCAGAGGGGAGCTGTAAAGCTCCAATATGTTGGCACAGATGAGCAGGTTGCAGATGTGTTGACCAAGCCTTCGTCTCGTGTGAAGTTTGAGTTCTTCCGGGACAAGCTTGGTTTAGTCCGAAAGGACCTCCCTCGAACGCGGAAGTGATGTTGATGATACTATGGTATCCTAACCAACAATAGGTAGCTCCGTTAGGATTTTATATCCTAGGGGATTGATCATGCTTGGGAAGATCCCGAAGGTCCGGTAAGGACGGTCTGTTAGAGTACCTGTGCATGTATATGCCAGTTGTGGTCAGTAGTGGTAGCTTTGTTAGGATTTTATATCCTAGGGAATCTTATGATTCTTGGGCAGATCTTGAAGGTCCGATAAGGACGGTCTGTTAAAGTACCACATGGTAGCTTGTTAGGATTTTATATCCTAGGGACTCTTATGATTTCTGGGCAGATCCCAAAGGTCTGGTAAGGACGGTCTATTAGAGTACCACAAATGTTGTTGTTGATGCACCTGCCTCATTCTGTTGCATATTATGAAGATGTTGTACCAGCCTCGCGCTGTTGATGATGTTGTACCAGCCTCATGCTGTTGATGATGTTTCAATGTCATGCTGCTGTTGCTGCTGCTGCTGCTGATGATGTTACTCCAGCTCCATGCTGTGAACGATGATGATATTGATGATGAGAAAAACTTTCGATGATTTATAGATGTGCTAGTCAGTGTTCCAGATGCTGATGATGACGCTGCCCTCTCCTTCTCTTGATGATGTTGTATTGGGTCATGTCAGTAGAATTCCCTTCTCGTTAAGGGGGAGTGTTGAAATATTGTAACTTAGAAGAATATTCTAATTATATTTGAGTTATTATTTTATAGACCAAATCCCTTTTTGTGGATTGATAAAGTCAGGTCTTGTATAAGATCAAATCCCCTTTTGTGGATTGGTCAAACTGTATTTGTATAGTGGTATTTGTAAAGTCGGCCCCTAGTAATTATAAAGTGGTTTTAGCCACTTCTAGGAGAAGTCGGCTCAACCAAGTGAAGAGACACAACCCTAGCACCATCTCACACTTGTATTTATATGTGATGTTGGTGTCTCATTTACATACACTCACTCACTCATCTAGTGCGCATATCTTGAAGGCAGTTGCAGTTGCAGGAGGAAGGAGAGGAGAGGCGTATGCTCAGTCTTGTTTTATTTTTGGTGTTTTGGTCTTAGTCTTGGCATTGTATTGGCAATCTATTATTGAGGAAGTTTCGCTGGGTTTTCTTCCCCATGAGGGTGTCCCAGGATAAAATTCTGCGTACCTTGTGATTGTGTTTCTTTCAGTGATCTTCTTTATGTTGTTGTTTTGGAAATGCATTAATAACCTAATAACAACAATAAAAACTTAACACGAAAGGTCCAACAAACACCACACGTTGGGTTTACTTCAAAGATTCTCACAATTTATTATTGAGCACATGTTCATGTCACTCAGGCTTCACCTTAACAAAGGCCACAACTCAAAATTAACACATTAACTGTAGCACTTCTCACCCATTTAGGAGCTACCGTGATCCCCCAAATTAACACTATCTTCATTATGTTGGTTGGTACTTAGAAATTCTTGGTCAAATCCAAGTGCTCCCATACATCTTCTGTAGAAGTTTAATTTCCTTTGTTGTAAATGAACTTCGTTAGAGGTTGTGACTGTAGAGCATGTTATTTAATGTGGATATGGATATCCGAGATTAGAAGTGTATATTACTGTTTACATACATATTTGGTGGGTTTTGTTGCCATCTTCATATCTTGTTAAGAGAATGCTTTAATGTGTTAACCGAGGAACGCCCAAGCATTGACTAATTTGCAAACTGGTTAGTTGACAACTTGACATTGCCTTAATGCATGAACACAGAGCATGTCTTTGCATATTGAGATAGGAGAAGCTATCAAAGCTATTAGTTTGTTTTGTTTGCAGGACAAAACAATGATCAGTGATAGTCCTGAAATTAGCTTTGACAACTCAGGAAGGTTGTGGCCTTCTGATTTGTAAATGGTAGGCCCATGGCCTGTCCATTTCACCAACACGGATACTTTGCGGAATAAAATTTAATGAGGTCTCTGCAATTAAAAAAAGGCTGAGATCATGCCTCTTCGCCTGTTGTTTGTGAACTGGTTACAATGATTAGTTTGAAAATCCAGCAAACAAAATTTGGGCCAGTTGAATGCCAACCAATGGAAAGCAAGTCTAGTTTGTTTCAGATTTGGTTCACTGCTCAGTTGCTTGCGATCCGAATTTCATACAGCATTCTACAACTTTATCAATGCCAAAATGAAGTAGGAGTCAAGACTCTGTGGTCTTCTTTCAATGTGCAAACACAGCACTTGATTAACCACGAATTTTCCCAGCAGGAAAAAAACATTTCTCAGAGGTGAGGGGAACGACCCAGGCAAAAAGAGAAATTCTCAGCAATGCTAAAAACACCCAACAGTCCACCAGACTTAATTAAACCAATTTGGAAACCCCTTACAGAAGTGCAACGGCTCTGAGATGACAGCCATTGATCTTCAAATCTCCAAGTATAATGGATGGAGGAGAATAGAGAGCCATTGGCATTCATTAAATTCTAATGGAAATTGATTTCTAAGTGAATTAAGAGAATTACAAGATGGAACTCTTCATCACAATCATGTTTGCAACCAGCAATAGCAATACACCATAAATGACAACAATAATCTCACCCATATCACTCTGCATAACATTAAAACACACAGATATATAGAGATGTTCTTGGAAACCCAACTGGGAGGAAATCCAGGTTGTTTTGGGATTTTATTAAGCAGGAAATTGATTACAAAAGGGTGATCTATACATAGATTTAGTGTATTGTTACTCACTAGCAGGAAATTTGCAGATGGCCATGGCTCAACCACCATCTTCACTCATTGTGGGATAGACTCAATGTCTTATTCTCCTCCAATCATCAAGCAACTTGTTTTTTGGAGCTCTCCTCTATGCCACTGCTCTTCTTCATTTCCTCCTCATCTCTCTTCTCTATTGAATGCCTTTCTTTTTCAAAGCCTTCATTTTTGATGGCTGCCTTGGAAGGCCAACCATCAGAATGGTTCGTTTCAACTTCCAAGTGAATTTTGGACATTTCCTCAACTTTGCCCCCAAAACAATTTAATGTTTATTACAAAGTTTACAAAGAGATTTTGGCGAGGATCCAATTCGGATCACCTTCTGTTGTAGGCCAATTAGTAGGCATTGATCTAGGAGTATGTAGAATGACTTGTTATATCACACACACTTGACAACTCTGTAAAGGACAATTTAAAGTAGGCTGTAGGTTAGTTTATAATGATTTATGTTGATTGGGTACCTAAGTTGAACCTTCTGTTAATATTATGGTAGCTGTGGGAGGTATTTACCTCCACGTGTGAACCTGATGAGAATAGAAGACTCCGGGAAGCAAGAGAAGCCCTAATGAGTTGGCTAATAACCCTAGAAGCCTTGTCGGCTCAAGAAGATAATTTATATTAGGTTATTAGCTTCCAAGAGAAGAAGTCGGCCATAAATAATAATAATATACTGAACAGACACATATCCAGAAGGAGAAGTCGGCCCCAGCAAATCTGGCAGAACCAGTATAAATACAGGGCGCTAGTTCTCATTTGTGACATCTCAGAATTGCAGACAGCAAGTGGTGCGCACTGCAGTTCCCAGTTTGGTGCGCACGTGTGGAGGAGAGCTGTAGGTGCAGCTGCTGCAGCTAGCAGTTTCAGTTTTGGCTTGGACTATCTATTGGCGAGGGTTTGGACTATCTGATCAGCTTTTTGTGATGCACTATCGTTGGGGAAAGGTGCGCTACCCTTTGTTTGGCTATCTAGCCTAGGGTTTGCTTCCAAAGGAATTCTCAGTCAAGGTTAAGGTGCTCGGAGGGAGGCTTCGGCCTATGGTTGGGTGACGAGGGTATCATCAATGGTAAAACGAGCACACCATCTTCTATATTCTAACACCTTCTAGCTGGAGCACTTCTGAAAGGACCATGTTCAGGGTTTGCATTTTATACACTATTTTTTCTAGGTTATGTTAATTAATTTATTGTACTTACTTTTTTCATTATTCTAGGTCTCTTTGCAGTGATGGACTTGGGTCAGAGGCACACTGCCTTCTCGTATCAACTCTGTTTGGTCATTTGTGATTATCGATATAATTCCTTTCCATTCTTTTTCTTATATGTTTGTACAATTGGGTATAATGGATGTCTATACTGCAAGGAGTGAATATCTAGAAATGGATAGAGGACTATATAATAATGAGATTTGTGGATATCTAATTAGTATTTGTCCATGTACACTGCCATCTATTGATAATATGAGCATCGGAAAATCAATGAAAGAATGGATGTGTAATGAGAGTTTGGGATCAAGATCTTAGAAATGAAATGAAATTGTATTAATGTCCATTGATGACCAAAGTAGGTCAATGGGACTGAAAAATAAAACATATCAAAATGGCGATAAAAAGAGTGTAAAAGTCATCTCCCAAAAGTACAATAGTAAATCTACAGCCAAGGGATTGAGAAAATAAAATCCTACATGTTGAAGGGAGCCAGCTATAAATACAATCACAATGTATATGTACATTAAGTGTATGGGAGCATGAGGTATTCAAGGTATTCTTTAGTTATAAAGTATGTTTAGGAAGTTGTATTTGTGTGACTGAATGTTGGGAATGATGGTCTAGTATTGGGAAGGAACGTAATTGTACTAGGAAAAACCATGAAGGTGGAATTGTGTTCTAGACAGAATTCCTGTTGTACATGTTTGCAAATGCCAAAATCTGTCAGAGGAAGAATAGTTTGTAGCCACATTTCCAAGAGAATGTCAAATGACAAATCAAGCATTTGCATGGTCACAAAACACTATATTTTCAAAAAATCAGTTCTTTTTCATATTTTTGTTGGCCTGTATTAATACACTGTATTAGTACTCCAAGTCAAAGAGTTGACTACAAGAAGTTGAGTCCCAAATAATCTCTCAAAAATGTAAATGTTTTCAAGGCTTCTATGATCATATTAATATGAATCTCACTTTCCTGCTTCCCTTATTTTTCTTTTTATTTATTTTTTGGTGAAATCATTTTAGATTTACATTTCTCCCCTTGTATGTATATTTTCCTTATTTAGAATGATGTATTTTTTACTTACTTTGAGGTCTGTATGCATGTTTTTGACGTACTTTGTGCTGTACTTGTGATACGATTTTCAATCTTGATAACTAATAGGTAGGATGGCACTCCTGGTCAAAGAAGACTTCAATCGAATCAGTTATTCTTTTGTGATTCTGGAAGCATTGCCATCCATTTCATTATCTTAAAAAACTCAAAGAAGAAAGAGATCCTTCTTTGCAAAAATCATTCCTGTTTTTATGCAAGATTCAAGCAAAATATATGTAAACCATGCTTTTAGAAAGTGCTTCAATATATAAGAAACAAATGTATAGTGTGTGTATGTTCTTTTTAGGATTTGAAATAATACTAATAAAATAACCTACTAGGTTGTTCATATGATGTGTTGAATGCAAGTGCAGGTGGTGGAACTTCTTGTTCAGAAGTTGGAAAATGAACCAAGTTACCATCGAAGAGTAGACCTGTTCTTTTTGGTTGATTCTATCACACAATGTTCGCGTGGACAGAAAGGTAGGTTTACTTTATGTCGTTGATTTTAGTTGATATTGACTTTATTTTCACTCTTTAAGAGATGATTGTTTCCATGGAATTAAATAACCACTGTCTGAAATTTGTATATTTTTTTCTTTCTTTGGACACATTGCAGGAATTGCTGGAGATACGTATCCATCTGCTGTCCAGTCTGCACTTCCGCGGCTGTTGAGTGCTGCTGCTCCTCCTGGAAGTCTAGCGCGTGAAAATCGCAGACAATGTTTAAAGGTTAGAAGTGTAAAGTGGTTTGATGTCAATGTATCCCCACAGTTCATTTTTATTGAGTGTGGTAATTTGTGCTTGTTAGGTTTTGAGGCTTTGGCTTGAGCGCAAAATCCTTCCAGAGTCTGTCATAAGGCGGCACATAAATGAGATTGAGGCTTCCATCGATGATAGATCAAATGCTGTCTTACCTAGGCGTCCATCTCGATTACAGCGTGCTCTTGATGATCCAATCAGAGAAATGGAAGGCATGCTTGATGAGTATGGCAGGTGAGAAAGGGTCCATCATTTTAGGATCTATATTTACCTTTAGTTTTTTCAACACTGTTTATGGTTTTTCCTAACAATTTTTGTCTCTGTTTCTCCAGCAATACATGTTTTCAATTGCCTGGATTGCTAATGCCACAAATGTCCGAAGATGAAGAAGAGCCAAGTGCAAGTGATGGGAAGAAAGTTGAAGATAGTTTTCTGATAGGAGCAACTGAAGCCCCAGAGGAAGGAGCCAACAGCTCAACTTATAATCCAGAAAGACATCGACACATTCTTGAGGATGTTGAAGGGGAGCTTGAAATGGAAGATGTATCCCCATCTTCAGAGTATGATGGAAGTTCTTGTAAGAATGATACTATTGGAGCAGATGCAAGACTAATTGGTCCCAGTGAAGCTTTCTGTTCCCTACCGAATCAAACCAATCAGTATCCTCCCTTGCCATTGAATCCTCCTCCACTACCAGAAGATATGCCCCCATCCCCTCCACCTCCACCTACTTCTCCGCCACCTCCTTCACCACCTCCACCGCCACCTCCACCTCCACCTCCGCCTCCACTTCCACTTTCTCCAGCCTATGTCTCACGGCCTTTACTTTCTATGCCCTATGCATCTCCAAATGTGAGTGCTTTATTAGCTATGATGTTTATTTGATTGCTCGCTAAATTGAGTGCATATCTTTTATTAAATTAAAAATGTTGTTTCTATTGGAGTGATTCTGAGCATTAGTTTAGCTCTTGATGTTTGCAGGATGTGCAACATCACGTTTTACCTGGAACGCCACAACAGCCTCATCAGGGAACCAACCATTCAGGAGGGTCAGATTCGATTTTATACAGCTCCCCTGCATACCAGATGCCTCAAAATCATAACTGCACAACTGCTAATGCCTTCAATTCTTCATCTTCTTATGGATATTTACAGAGTAGTTTCCCTGGCGTTCCACATTGTGCACCCCTTGTCCAACAAATGCATGTCAGTAATATGTCTTTTCCTCAGCAGTCTTACCGTCCACTTCCACCTACTCCTGCGCTTTCCAATCAGTTCTCATTTGTACGGGCAGAAGTGAGGCAACATTTGCAACAGTCATGGCCAGATTCATCTTTATCCCCTGTACTAGAAAATAAGCAACCAGTACAAGATGAACATAGGGGCCGTCTGCATGGTGACTTTGGTAACATGAGATTAGAGGAGCAACATCCTGTCCAAGGTAGAAATGAAAGCATGGAAACCTTGTACTCAGGTTTGGCAACTTTATCATTTTTCTATATAGTTTGAGTTATGTTATGCATAGAACTTTTAAGACTTGAAGTCTTTATTACTTGTCCATCTAGTTTTTGGAATGAAACTGCATTAAGTATTGGAGCATTCCCAAAACTAAATGGTCAACACTACTAGCTGTGAAATCCTACACAACACAATCTTTATCACTTTCTCGGTTGTCGTATACGGTATTTCTACTCCTAGATTCACTATTCCATGTTTCCCATAAGAAATTACATGAAATGCTGCTTCTCTTTTGGGCACAGGCTCTGTAGTTTATGAGAAAACTAAAGCAGCTTATGTTCATATTTCTCAATATGTATCTTCAGATCCTATTGTGTGGCCAAATCAAGGGATGCTCTTGTCTCCCACAGGAACAGATAATCCTTGTGGTTTGTCTGGTTTGCAGCCTCCAAGACAGATGGCAATATCTCGAGGATCTAGAAGTCCACTGTCAGGTGTGTATTGGCAAGGTTATGTCTGCAGCTGTCTTTATTCTCCAAAGTATGTATTTTCTGCAGATTGTCAATTTTCATTCTCAATGAGTATTTATTACAACTACACCCTACCCCAATGTATAAGTCAATTTTATGTTGATTTTATAGCCGAACAACAACACTGACTTGATTCTGTTTAAATGCAAAACCAGCTAATCTAGTTCCAGCCCAGATATTACCAAGCAATTCTGGCACCTCTACACAAAATCGTTGGAGACCAAACTGAATTTCACGGTGAGGGGAAAAAATGCAACAAGATTAGAGAACATATTTTATGGTTTACCACATTACTTGATGCATGTGTCAATATGTTCGTGGACATTCCATGAATTTTAAACATGGAGTTGCTTCTGTTTATTAATGGAATCTACATTTTTTATTTACATGTTTCCTCTTGAATATTTAGGTTGACCATTGGAGCAAGCGAGCTGTGCCTTTGGGATGTATATTTCTCAATTGTGTTAGAGAAGAGTATATGCTGTGGAAAATTCTTAAGATTGACTACAAGTAAGTTATAAGGATTTCAATATGGCCGCTGGACAGGAAGACATTCTTAATAACTGTACATATTGTACTCTGTGCCTCTATCTGCATTTGCAGATGCACTAAAGACATGCTTTCTAAAAGAGAGATATTATGACTTTCGGAAGGGTTTTACAAGATTGAACCATTCATTATTGTAGGCTTGTTTTCCATGTCCTGTTCTTGTATTATTTTTATCAAATGACTATAAACAGGGCATATTGTCCAGAGTCAGAGAATGGATGTTGTACACAATCAAAATTTTTCTCTAAATCTTTTTGTCACTCCGAAATTGAAGAATGTATTTGAACTGAGTTGAGTACTAACTTCTGCCTTCAAATTTGTTTAAAACCTAAAAAATTGCAAGTCAGATGCATCAATTTACTGAAAATTAAACAGTTTATCTTTGGTTCTTTTAGATTAAATGGAAATATAAGATAGAGGCACCAGGTTGGCGTCAGACTTGGATTGATATGACTCACAATTAATGTTTTTATTTCGCTTGCATTAGTTGTTTAAGTTGTAAATATAATTATGCTTTGGATGTTATAAACATATTCCCTAATTTTTTGATGTTTTTGTATTCACTATGATGTAGTCAAGTGCGTGTGATTTAAATAGAACTGCCAATGCATGGATGTTATGGGTGGACAAGGGACTTGGGGATCCATATAGCATCTCTTAGAAGCCAATTAACTCTTATGTTTTACTATATATGATTACTTAGTATCATGTCAGGGCATTTTGTTTGAAGCAAACACACAGCATTAAGGAGTTGCCTGAGGCATTTCTATGAAACACCTGCTTGTTGGGAGGTTTCCCCTGCTGCATGAAATGTCTGCAGCGGGGCATCACCCCCAGCAAAAAAACAATTTAAAAACTCAATTAAATGTGATTTCATACCTCAGCCTTAATTTCATGCATGATTATAGGTGGAATGTTCCTGTTCCAGATACAAATCATTAGTAAAGCATACCTGAGTATGGATTGTGGAATTATGACAAATCTTTGCCTCCTCATTTTAATCATATATTATGTAGGAATTTCATATTAAGATTGTCTATTCTACCGATTGGAACAATATGTGGCCTTTGGGGAATGTCAGAGTTTGTGTGGAAATTTTCTTAAAGACATGGAGATTATGCTTAGACTGTGCTATTTAACTACATATAGCAATGTTATACCTTTTCCTTTCATACTGTGCCTGAATGAAAGTATGACGAATCTTTGCCTCTAAGCATTTTTGTTTTATATCATTTATAAATTTGAGATTAAAAGTTGGTTATTCTGCCAAATGGAAAAAGGTGTGCCCTTTTTGGAATATCAGAGAGTTTATGCAGAAATGTTCATACAGACTCAGAGATCATGTTTAGACTATACTGTTTAACTACATGTGCAGAGAAATACAGCAATGTTATACCATTACCTTTCGTACTGTCCCAGTATGGAAGTATGGGAAATCTTTTCTTCTAAGCATTTTTATTATTTATTATTTACGAATTTCAGAATAAGAGTTGCCTATTCTATAGATTAGAAAAATGTGCGGCCTTTGGTGAATGTCAAAGAAAATTTATGTAGAATTTTTCATAGAGTTAGAGATTATGCTATTTAACTAAATGTGCAGAGGAATTCAGCAATGCTTTACTATTACCTTTCACCATTATAGATTAATATTTAAACTGTAGTGAATTGACAATTTTAGCTTTTTTTGAGTATATATATATATATATATATATATATTTTTTTTTTTTTTGTTTTTTGTTTTTTGTTTTTTGTTTTTTGTTTTGACGATATGTATATTTATTATTGCCATACCCTCAATTCCTACTTTTGGTACCTGATCCGTACCCACAATCTCTATGACATAGCTTCTGAGTACTGGACATGCTTTACTGAACTTTTCCAAGTATATGCCTGAATAGTGAATACACCGAATACTAAATATGCAGATATAATTTGGGAGATATAGAACATTTACCATTAACCTTGAAAGGTAATGCTATTAAAGAATCATATACAACTATTTGGGATCATCTTTTTAATATACTAATTCCATAGACATTTTATATGTAGGCTCCATTTCTGGTTCACCTACTATTTACTTATACAAGTGTTTCTACGAGCATGCCAATGTCTCTAACCATAAGAAAGTATACATGATAAATGTCTACATGTATCATGGACCCCAAAGTAAGGAAAACATATGGTATTCTGAAAAGGTCTGTAAAGTACTCAAACATATATTGCAACATGCATAAAAGGAAAACAATATAAGTCTGAAATGATTTCATAATGAAACCAACAAGGATAAGGAAAACTTATAAAACTTATAAAATTTAGTTTAGAGATCAATTTGATGATTGACACCTTATTCAAACTCAAATCTGTAGGGAGTGATCATTGAATGTCTGCTTCCCTCTTTGCAGTTGTCACCGATTTTTTTTTTCCTCCAAGGAAAACCTCACGGAAAACCTTCCAAGTACTTCCCTGTGATTCAAGGATAGTAACTGGGGTAAACTGTTGACACTGATTATGGTGCCTAACCCCTGTTGATGTTTTTTGGGCATCGGGAGGTATTTCCACATGAGCTTAGGTGTTGGACATGTGGGAGCCATTCATGACACTTACATTTTGATTTTTCCTTGTAAAAATCCTTTGTGTGAGGTGTGGGGCTTGGTGGGCTTGTTGATGGCTCTGCACCCATTAAAAGATTAAACAATTCTAATTTGTTGTTGAGTTTGTGGAGAGGGCACCTAAGTGGATTTAGGGGCTTCTAACTCAACATTAGAGTTGTATAAAAGGAGATCCATTGTAAAAGT
>ML780019.1:41110-85896 GCA_009831015.1 Picea engelmannii | reverse complement strand
GTTGTATTTATTTGAGTTGCATGTACTAATTTCCTATGGCTGAAACGACATGCTAGAGCACCCAAATTGAGAATACAACCATAACAATCAGCTTAAAATAAACATGACTGTTGGCTGTTATAAAACAGCAGAAAACTAAAACATAACAGCAGAAAACTTAGAGCCTTTGCTTGGTCAAAGACAGACCAAGAAGGCAAGCTGATAGGACCTGGAATTTTCACACCGCTGAGTCTAGGAGGCTCTGCCAGCAAGGAGAAGGGCTGTAGCAGGTGGACAGCAGACCTGTCAGCCTAGCTGCAGTGTTTTGAGGCTGTTACAGTCAAGGTTTTGGGACTGTTACAGTCAGCCTAACAGCAGATTGTGGGGCAGTTTTGAAGGCTGATATAGTCAACAGTTTGGGCAGCCTTTGCGGGCTGTTACAGTCAGCATAACAGCAGGTTTTGAGCAGTCTTTGAAGCTGTTACAGTCAGTCTCTGAGGGCTGTTACAGCCAGCTTAGTTGAGCAGAATTGGGCATAGAAACTGAGGAGGATTTCTGCAGTAGACAAGGGTTGTTCTGTAAGTGTACCCTTGTGTTTTTGGTGTAAGAAAGGGCCATTTTCCCTGGTACGGGAGCCCATTAAGAACAAGTGATTTGGGCATTAAGTTCCTGTGTACTGTGTATGATCTAATTGCTGTTCTATTTTTTCCGCTGTGCTAAGTTGTTAGACATATCATTGTGTTTATGTTCACAGTTTAGATTTTGTAATTTCTGTGTATGCTGTTGAGAACCTAGACCAGACCTGAGGTGTGATCAAAATCTAACAACCCCGGGAGGATTGAGTGAGTCAAACTCGTGACCTCCCAACTGTGAGAGTAGCAGTTGTCACTGACTTGTTTATATAAATATCATTGCTGCAAATATCGTGATAATATTGAAAATATTGCGATATATCACGATATTTTGAAGGCAGCGATAATATTTCCTTAATATATTGCAATATATTTGAAATCTATATTTTGGCGATATTTTCCAATATCTCCTGATATTTTCCGATCTTTTCCTGATATTTG
Organism: Picea engelmannii; assembly: GCA_009831015.1. Classification (NCBI taxonomy): domain Eukaryota; kingdom Viridiplantae; phylum Streptophyta; class Pinopsida; order Pinales; family Pinaceae; genus Picea; species Picea engelmannii. The sequence goes on along the minus strand of ML780019.1, from coordinate 84,844 downwards.
CCGATATTTTCTGATGATTTTTTAAAATTTTTTCATGTTTGCTGATATTTTTCGATATTTCCCCAATATTGCCAATAAGTTTTATTCCAGGCCCTTGATGATATATTTGCTGACATGATATTTGCAACTTTGATATATATATATATATATATATCACAAGTAGAGAAAAATATGGATTTTTTGGAATAATTGTGAGTATTTTGATTATATTTCATCATTCTATTCCAGTCAATTGTTTCACATTTCATCACATATTATTCCATTTTGTTTGGAAAGGAATTATTCCTAGCTCCTCATTAACCCTCAAAAACTATGTCAAATGTTTGTATTGATTATTTCAACTCATGTTATAATCTGTTTTGAAGAACAGTCTAAAATATTCCTCATAATTCTGCTGAAGGCTATTGGTATTTTTTTCTTTTGTTTTGGTGTTTGCCATACAACACACTTAGAACCTTTCATATATTCCACAATGACTGCAGAAACAGAACTAGAAAAAGATATTTAAGGACTGGTTCACTCTAAATGCTCATTATGCTCTTGCATAAGGTAACGCACGTTTTTTATAATCCTTCTGAAAAGGTACTTCAGTTATATGATATCCTTCCATCCAATTAGTTTATATGAAGCATTTCATTTCTCACAATGAGAATATCTCAATTAAGAGAAACATGTCCTGGCAGAAAGAAAACATTATTTCTTCTTGATCTATCTGCTAGCTGGCGTTTCTCAAAGTTGCCGGCACTATTCTATTTATTCTGTATTTATTTACATCTTTAATTTTTATATTGAGCAAACCTCAAGCGTATTCATCGACATTAATTCTCAAGGGGTTTCTGTGCATTTCCGTGATTCTGGATATTTTCTGCTTTCTATGTTTTTCATTTCGATGCATTATTTTTGTATTCCTGCCATTGTATTCCACTAGAGTCATTTGATTTATGTGATTTGGAGTGGAAAGAAATCTTTCTTGTTGAAATGAGGCAATTTGTGGCCTTGAAAGTAACAAGCTTTGAAGGTACGCAAGGGGATAATGAATGTAATGTGGCCATAGTTATGGAATAGGCCCACTATGTAATTAAAAAAAAGAATATAATAATAAGGGTTAGTTGGCATAAGAGCCCTAAGAATACTCAGGAGAAAGTATAAATATACACGAGTATCGTTGTATTGGAGGTGTTGAATTGTATTGTCTTGTAGCAAGCATGGTTTGTGGAGTGATTCCTTCCATAAGAAGTATTTGATGGTGTTACCCTACCGTAAGGGTTCTTCTCTCTATATTCTTGGTATCATTCATGGTGAATGTTTTAGTATCTTGGATGTTCAAGGGTTTATTTTTGAATTTTTATGGTGGATTCGCTCTTACATCTTTGAATTTTTACTACAAGTGGTATCAAAGCTCTTTCTTGGGCATGAAGTAGGAGAATTTTTGGACACAGTGGGATTTTTTTCTTTTTCTTTTTGTAGATTTTTGACGGGAAGAAGAGGATGACAGTATTCAGGTCCATTTCTAAAACTTTCTGTGCAGAATTTGAAGAAACCAGCCATAGATCTGAAATCCTCTCGAAAAAATTACCCAATTTCAAAAAAAAAATCATTCAAAACAGAGTTCGGGAAGTGGGGATATAATTGATTTAAATTCAACAAATTTTTAAGGTTTTTCTCAATGACGACCACAAATTTCACAGATTGGATATCTTTTGATAGAGTGCACAAATTTCAGTGAAATCAATGCTAGTAGATTTAGAGAAGCCGTGGCATTTCATAATTGGGGTCATAATAGCCAATCCAAGAAGTATAGCAGAAGTTATGATCATTTTACCTTTTTGGCCTCAAACCCTAACCACATAAAGGAGCTCCATTGTAAAGTAAGTGATTTGCTGTAAAACCCTAGTTCCATTTTCAATGATGTGGTTTACAAGAAAAGATGATGGTCTTACTATCGAAGGATACATAAAAGGAAAGAAGTTATTATGGGGAAAGACATGGAAAATTTGGGTACATCTTAATTTAAAAGGCGATACATACACATGGTGGAATTTTTTTAACCGTAACAAGATGGAGGCACTTTCAGATGCAGAGTATGAACAATTGTTTTTAGATAGGTGGTCTCACATTGTGAAGAAGGATAAGAAGAGTACTAGGGATTTATTTTCATATGACAACTTCATATTATAGGTTCATGGTTGTATTTAGCAAGAGAAGGTTATTGTTTCTTTTAATCTTAGCTTTAAGCATAATTTCATCAATGTTAACTTGGCTAAACAATTGCTAGTTCTCGCAAAGAATATTCAAAGCACACAGGTTGAGGGTGAAAATATTCAAAATTTTAAATGTGTTTCATTTAGATCTTTATGCTATAGATATGGGTGATGTGGATATTGTTTTGGGATATACTTGGATGGAATCAATTGGTACAGTGAATATTAACATGCAAAAGAAGTTTTTAAAGCTTTGGTACAAGAAAAAGAAAATTACACAGCAAGATATTTCTCTTATTAAATAAGAAGGGCCCAAGGAGGCACATGAAAAAGTCCTTGTAAGGGAACTAATTGCAGTACATAACGATACATCAAACGAAGAGTCCAAGGTTGAATCAAAAGAAGAGCCTATAGAAGCACTTGAAGAAAATCCCTAGGGAGGGCATAAATAGGAGGGAGAAGCTAAGGAGATAAATGTCTCAAGGGAACCACATGTTGAAGAGTCAAAGACAGAAGATAAATGTCTCAAGGGAACCACATGTTGAAGAGTCAAAGAAAGAAGAATGATTGTTAAGGTTGCTGTATATCGTCGTCCACACCACACGGAGAAACAACAATCATCAAGGTAAGGGCATGATCATCGACAAAATTACTATGGATCAACATGGAACCAGAGTGGCAACCGGTATGGAGTCACATGGCGGACTAAAAACAATGCATGGAGATATTAGAGTAGCGTGACAAAGACATGGATCCCAAGAAGAAATCATAATCAATATCAAGGAAAAGCCATAGTTGGACCCCATGTCCACATTTCACTAGGATGGATGGATGCCCGTGCATGGTACCTGTTGACTACATTTCTTAGTAGGTCATATTATATGTCTTCTTCCCATGTTTCGAGGACGAAACATCCCAAGAGGATGGAATGTAATGTACCTAGGGAGGGTACCTAAGGGGATAATGAATGTAATGTGGCCATAATAATGGAATAGGTCGACTATGTAATTAAAATGAAATAATATAATAATAAGGGGTAGTTGGCATAAGACCCCTAGGAATACTCATGAGAAAGTATAAATACACATGAGTATCATTGTATTGGATGTGTTGAATTGTATTGTCTTGTAGCAATTATGGCTTGTGGAGTGATTCCTTCCATAAGGAGTATTTGATGGTGTTACCCTACCTTAAGGGTTCTTCTCTCTATATTCTTGGTGCTGTTCATGGTGAAGGTTTTGGTATCTTGGATGTTCAAGGGTTTATTTTTGAAGTTTTATGGTGGATTCTCTCTTATATCTTTGAATATTAACTACAAAGCTTATGGAACTAATGAGTAAGAGGCGTGGCTTAAAAGGATGCAATTCATATCTCGACTCAAAAGCATGGAATTCATATTAATTTGGTGGTATGTATGTTGATGGTCTAGTTATAATGGCACTATTGTTGCATAGACCCACATTGCACAATATTTGATATGCTTGTGTGTACTTGATTACTCTATGTTCCAACTTTGACTAGAAAACTCAATAGATGTTACATTCCTCAAACAAAACTGTCCTTGATTTTTTCACTAGGCATTTTCAATGACACGTTGTTTGGAGTAGTTTTTTAAAAATCAGTTAACTCAGACTTGGACTCGTTTTTTTAAAATTTACATAAACCCTAAATTCTATCACCCCAAACCCTAAAAACAAACTATATAGAGACCCTCCCCTTCTATTTGCATAACACCTCTCTCATTGAGCATTTGTGAGCATTTGGAGTTTTTGGAGTAGCATTGAAGAGTTGTGATTTAGAGTGAGCTCATGTGAAGGATCCCATTTCTAAAAGTGGTGATGAGTTTGGTGATTGATCATGTTGATCAATGATATGTAGTAGTGTTAACCCCTGGATTTTCTCCCTTGGAGATCCAGAGGGTTAAGAGCCAACATACACTATTTGGCTGGTATGCAGAGTTTATTCCAAAGTTTTAGCACTTGTGTGAGTTAGAGGTTGTTTCCCATTAGAGACAGGTACAACACTGGTATATGGTTGTTTTTGTTTCGGAGTTAGAGTTAGCACACTTTCATAGGGATTTGAGATAGATTTCTATATATAGTAGGCAACCCTACTTCTTAGGAGACAGTGATCAGAGACTCATTTGACAATTTTGAGCATACATAGTTAGTCCTTGCATGATATTGAGCCCAATGGAATTTTTCTAGGGATCACGCAAGTACTTCCTATTTTTAGCAGGTTGAGCTCTAGGCCTCGGATCAGGATTCTGAGTGTGCACTATTGAACCTTGAGACATTCTGAGTCTTTTGGACCTTTTCCGGGGTCATTTGTTAACATTTTCTATTTTTGGCAGGTGTAGCACTGGGGCTCGCATGTCAATTCTGATTGCGTATTTGGAATCCTCAAAGAAAATTGAATTCAACGAGTATGATATCATTGACATGCAACGATATTCTATTTTTAGTAGTGTCTATTTTTAGACATTTGACACATGGCGATGTTCTCCTAGTCATCTTGGATGTTTTTGATAGTTTCCTATTTTTTAGGAGCGAGACCCTATTTTTAGCAGTTTCTATTTATAGCAGGGGTGGTTGCCTCCAAAGGTGACAAGTGGCAGTGTCAAATTTTGACATGTGGTGGTGATATAGTGTGACATGTGGCATTTACTATGCATCATTTAATGAGGGGCACACTTTCCAAGAATAAAAACATTAAAATGAGGAATTAATTAATTAAAGGGGGCGTGTGGATGAGATGGTAGTCTCATGGACGTGATTGAGCCAATCAAGGATTAAATCACTCACCTAACTTCTTCTCACTCGTCATTAACTCACTTTTTGTGTGAATTAATTCCATTAATTCCCTTTTAATTCCTCTTAAACGCCAAATCTCTGAAAAATAGGGTGCATTCTTTCCTAGTGGCTAGCGCTTGCTTGACTTAGCTAATTTTATCCCAAAGACATGTGTTGGATAGCTTTTTTCCTCCTCCATGCGCTCAACCTCTTCTTAAAAGCCTAAACACATGATCCAAGTCCTCATTATCTACTTCTCATTCCTAGAATGCACCCTCTCTTCCTCTTTTCTACCATACGTGTGGCACATTCCTTGGTGTTTCACTCTTCTCTCCATGCATGAGACTCCAACTCACCCTTCTACTTTTTCCTAGTGCTTTCCTCCTCTAAAGCGCCTCCCTAAATTTAGGGCGCAAATCCTCTTGAGCATGCGCCATTCCCTCTTCCTCACTCACTCGAACTACTCTTAACTCTCTACCTTGTGTTTTCCTTTCCCCTAAATTTCCTATTCCTTCCTCTCTCCATCTCCTATTTTCTCTTACTCCCCCCTAAACTACATTCTCCCATGCTCCCTCCCTAAATTATAGGGCGCATTCTCCTATCACTTAAACACGCCTCCCACTTAGCCTTCACTATCATGCGTGGAGAGTTGACTGTCCCTTTCACTATATGACCTTATGTGCATGCATTCATCACTCCTATGCTCCCCTTCATGCACATATATTCTCCATTCCTATTCCCTCTCTCATGCGCCCATGGTCTCTTATTGGGAAGTGCGCCCTCTTCACACTATATATTGTAGGTTGGTCTTCATTATCGGGGTTGGATTTTTGCAGCAACAGCTCTCATATTCTGTCTCTCTCTTCTCATTCTTCTACTAGACTAGCTACTCTTTCTTTGAGCATGGATAATGATCGTACTGGTTTTGGACTTGTCTATTGTGGCGCACTCAACCCTTTTGCGGCGATTAATAAATAAGCGTTGTGCTTATTTTCAAGCTTTCACTCTTGTCGGTATTGTGTTCTCTCTTTATGCATTCAATTAGTAGTTCATAGCCATTTATTGTGATTAGTTCTCTATCTTTTACGTGGTTTTCTCCTCTATTTTTTCGTCTTTCTCATGCTAATACTGCAGGGTCCTTCCAAGCGAAATTAAACTATCTTTTCCTAATGCCTTGGCGGGGTGTTTACATGCTGTGCAAGGCAAATTCGCTGCTGTTTTTTGCAGAAAATCAGCTATCAAATGAGCAGCCCGGTACCTAGGGACTCCCCCCTAAGGTTGGCATGCACCAACCCGAATGGAGAGGAGGCTTGCTCTTGACAACTTGGGGCATTCTCTCCTTGAATTAGCTCTTTTCCATCGCTGATTTTACCCATATATCAGATCTGATTGGTGGGTGGAAAAGTGTGCTAACAAGTAGGCGAGTAGCTTGTAGCATGTTGTCTTTTGGACTCTAGAGGCCATTTAGAGCCTCATTGATTATGTATTTTGTTTCTGATATGTATTGCATTCGGTGACATTTGATATATTCATGCTTACATGATATATACATCAGTGGACTTTGCATATTTTGTCTCTATGGTTTGGAATCTTTAAAGTATATTTTTTCATTAAAATTTTTAATATTTTATGTATTTTTTAGTAAACCAATTCATAATATTCTAACTGGTCTGATTCTGAGCTGAGTCTGAGTTTACCCTCAGCTGATTTTGAGTTTTAAAACATTGGTTTGGAGACCATAAATGCAGGTTTTCCATCTACTTGATTTTTCACAGGCCCCAGCTGAACTGCCCAATTTTTTTAGTTCCAAAGCTTTGTCTTATGTTTTTCCTTGCTCTGTTTGTTGTCAGTTCATGTCAACTTTCTATTTGAGATGTACAATTCTTTTGCTATCCTATTACCAGAAGTGACCTGTGATCTCTTTTGCCTGTAATATAACACATTGTTGTAGAGCGAGTGCATTTTGCACCAAATGAGATTGTAACAGCATCTAAATGATTAGCTTTTCATATTTGTAGAAAACCCATGGTCTTCCTAAATCATTGGTTCAGGGGTGACCCTGGGCCCCATCTGAAACAATATATGCCAATAAGGTACCTATGGATTTTTTGTACCATATTAAGATTGCTGCTTGGAAATATTTCTTGGAGGTACTATACATGGGTAAAATTGTTCTGCAAAGAAACCAGTGAAAGTGGACACATTTTTCCTGACTGTATTTTTCACTAATTCTCGTTTCCCACCAGGAGGCTCCTTCAACCTCTCTTGCATGGAGGGTCTTGAGGCTAAATCCTCGGGGTTTCCAAGGAAATGTCTCTGTATATGTTTCATTCATTATATATCTTGTGATATGTCATCTTTCCATATTGGTGACTTTATTGTGTATCCTTGAGAAGGGGTAACGACCCTGGACATGTGTATTCTTTGCTAGCGTATCTTCCTTGGCTCAAAATATAGTTGTTTGTGTTTTCTCTTTATTTAGCCTGGAAATTAGCTTTGAAAGGGTGCTCAAGCAATTGAGAAACACTTCGTATATAACAGAAATCAATCAGAAAATAGCCTTCATATCCATTTAAGTCTGAAAAAAGTTGTTTTTTATTCGTAAAATACTGAATTTTGTTTGAGATTTTTTTTAGAATTTTATTCAAATCACTTGGGAATGTCTACAAGGTTTTACCCAGTACTTAAGACAAGTTTCAGTTATTATGGACATATGGCATGCCTAAACTGTATCATACTCCAATATAATAATAGTAACAATATGAAGCATAAAATAAAAAATTGACATGCAAGTAGGTTGGCTTCTCACTACATGTTTATAAATGGCGATGGTGTTTTTTTCTTTCATTGTAGATAAAAATAATCTTTACAAATAACAGCCATTTTCGTTTTTTGTGACCACACTGTTGGGATTTCCTTTTCGATATTTTTCAGTGTAGTTTGACTTGGCTAAGACTCGTGATTCTTGCTGAGTCTTGGCTGGGGCAAGTATTTGCCTAAGACCCACCCTTGAAACTTGCCACTTGCAAGACTTAAACACAAACTCATCATACTCACCAAGGCTTACCACAATCTCGCCATACTCACCACAAACTTGCCATATATTTTGTGCACTGAATTTACTATATTTTAAGGTTTTTTTTTGTATTTGGCGAGTCTTTGCTAAGTCTTTCCCGAGTCATCGAGTCTTTCCTAGACCTAGGCTAGCCGAGTCTTTGCCGAGTCTGAGTGTGACAACATCGATATTTTTCACACTTGGACAATGCTTTTGGGTGTGTTTCTATTACTAATGGCAAATCAGATTCCCGCCTCAGGAATCAGTGAGGATGTAGTCTAGTGTCAAAATTTTGGTGAAACTGGTAACTATGTTTCTGTTTTTTTCTGGATCTATATCCACCGAATAAATCCTAAACAGAATATATGCCTTTTTTATGTGTTGAATTCAGTCTTTTCTGAGATTTCCCCCTACTATGATTTTGATATTTGCTCCATGACATAGTTCAACTTATTTCTTAGTTCTCAAGGATTTTATTTGTGATTCGGCAGTCTCTAATCCTTTTCTATTTTGGTTAGGTTCTAATTAAAGCTATCCCCTCTATTTTTCTGATTGGTTAAACAGAACTGCTACTGTTGAGTTTCTAGATTTAGAGGCCAGGTTGACATGCTTCTACTATTGATCAACCTAAATCATACTTTCCATGAATGAAAGAAATTATGAGCATGCATAGATGCAAATTGATTGACTGAACTAGAAGATACATGCATACAGAATATAATAATGCAATTCTGCATAAGGGATATCTGTTCTATGTTTAAAATTGACATAACCAACAATAGGCCAATAATTGGAAAAACAAAATGTCTCTCACAGGGATGTGCTCTGTGAGTTTGAGATTGTGTCACCTGTGTTCCTTGTGTACTGGGAATGGGCAGTTTGGAAGGGGGAACTTCCCAGACAGTATCGTTTCTCTGGGGACCCCTCAGGGATGCCCCCAGGAAATACCCTGTTAAAAAGGGTGCCCCTGAGATGGCCCCTGCAAAGGGGATGGTGGGGTGCTCCTTGACCCCCACAGGGACTTCTCCTACAGCCTGTCAAAATTTGGGAAAAATGTACTTTTAGTTAAAATTTTTTCTAGCATCTTTTGTTGGGTGGATTTCCCAGATTGTCTCCTTTCTCGGGTGATTCCTCAGGGATGACCCCCAGACATACCCTGTCAAAAAAGCTGTCCCTCAGATATGGACCCCTCAAAGGGGACAGCAGAGGCCTTTTGACTCCCACAGGGACTGCCCCGACAGTCTGTCAAAATTGTGGAAAAAAAGTAGTTTTAGTTAATTTTTCTAACATCTTATATTAGCTTAAACTTTTGAGAAGTTTTCTCCTATACCTAACCATTGCTTTCAAGGGCAGGGTGAGTATCTTAACAAATGAAGATCCAAAAATTCAAGGCCATTTCTTATCCTCTGAAAGTGCAAACAATGCCATTTAAAAGGAAAAGTAATATTCTCCCGCCCAGAATTTGACCTCTTAGGTTTATACTGCCTCTACTCATCTTAGCACTGAAATGGAACTTTCCAAAACAAGAATGTGGAAATGTTCAATTTCATGCACCAGCTGAAATACAGCAGTCCACAGTTACATTAAGTCAAGAAAAAGTGACAAAAAATGTAGTTATATCATTTTGTATTTGATCTTTATTAATTTTAATATATATTTAAGTATATTGTGTGCTTTACAGCATGCTGTCCATGCTGTCCCATTGTCCCCATGTTCCCTCGTCTACAAAACTTGGTATAACATAGAGCATGCATTAGAAGCATTCTGTGCTCGAGTAAGATGACAGTAGTATGATTGGACTGTAAAAGGATCAAGAATTTTATATCAAATGTCGTGTCATTCTATCAAAGATATAAAATGACTTAACATTCGATGGACAGGTATCATGCAATAAGGAATTACAGTGTCCTACTACATGGTCCTAAAACGTTGCCTATTATGAATCACATGGTTAGACAATGGTGCTTCTTACATCAGATGCAAACCCACAGGAGTGGTTGTCAAAAGTCTATTATGGGGGCATGCTCGTTATATCTTGGTAGAAATGGTCCTCTATAGTTGCCTTGCATGAGTCTAAATTCTAATAAATAGAGGGCTACTTAATAACTTTGGAAGTGCCCTGTGCTCCAGCAGGATGGCGCACAATTAGTGTTGTTGCAATATACAAGATTCAAGAATTTATATCAATGGTCATGCCATTTTACAAAAAATATAAAATGACACATGATCCCATTTTATCATGCATAAGGAATTATGTAAGAGGGTTCTGCGATGTGGTCTTAGGAGGTTGCTTATCCCAATTCAGCTGGTTGGACAATTGCACATTTTACATTAGATGCAGGATCACCCGAGTGGTTGTTGGCCCATGATGTCATAACTTGGTAGCAAAGGTTCTTCTCATGAGACTAAATAGAGATCTGATTGATAACTTAAGCCATTGGTAAATGTCTATGAATGCCATGTCTGCATAATATCAAGAGGCCCTTTTACCGAATTTATTTGGCTAATCAAAGGCTATAAAACTGGTTTTGTGCACTGCTTTTAGAAGAAGCTGACTCTGAAGAAAGAGGTAAATTAGGAAGAGGGCCCCACATCCTTCATCCTTATCTGAGATGAAAGTGGATAGAAATCATTTTCTCCGAATAAGAATAATGTCTCGTTTTGATCTCATTGGACAAGAGTCAAGACAACAAAGGATAGAATTATACTTTCTTTATATTTAAGGTTAGTCGAATATAACTTGTTGGGGTATAGTGCTCCAATATATATACTAGGTTACAACTTACCAGGATATGGATCTGGATCTGCCAGATTTTTGAAAATCCAGTATCCAGATATGGTGGGGAAACTGCAAGTACAAAAAATTCTAAAAATATTTTTAGAATTAAAAAAAATAGAGTTAAGAATCAAAACCATTCAGAAATTACAATAGTAGAACTATAAGTTATAACCAAAAAGATAGTTCTCATGCATATTACTATTAGCCATCCATGTACCATACCTGATCATTTAATAAGTTATAACCATCATTGATAATTGAGAATTTTGAAGACCATTTCAAAATGAGCATGAAGCAGTCATAACAGTGTTTTTGTGAGCCATGTCCACATGTCCATATCAGCAGTGAATAAAGTGGTTTTCTTGAAGGCTATGGCAGGACTAAATAACAGTGTGGGTGAAGTGAGCAACAATGTAGCACATAAGGATAGATCAGACGTTGACAGCAAACCTTGACTATAACGATAGATCAAACCTTGAGAGCAGACGATAGAACAAACCTTGAGATCTGGCCTTGATAGATCAGATCTCTAGAGCAGATCTTGACATAAGGATAGATCAGACCTTGACCAGGAATGGGGTTTAGGGTTTTGGGATTTTTTCATTAAAAGAGTGGTTTTTTTGGTGATCGGTGGGTTAGAAAAGCACTGGAACCTTTGGGAGCCATTTCGAAATTTCAGGATCCATTTCATGGGGTCAGGAACCATTTCCTTCTCAAGGGGATTCACTTCCATGATAGACCTTGGAGGATCCATATTTTGATCTGGATTAGATCAATGGATCTGCAGACCTTACACAAGGGTGGTGGGTTCTGTAACACAAAATATATATAATGTAATGTAAAATTCATGTTAATATAAGTGACTCATAAAATATTAGAGATAAGTTTATTAGATACTAAGTTGCAGGAAATGACTAGTTTGGCCACGTCCTAGTGCTCGAAACACTTGGAAATGACAAAAAAAGTACGAAATGCCTTTGGAAATGCCACTGGTCGTACCATATAGCATTTCCAAATTTGGAAATGCTGTATGGTACGGCCAGCGGCATTTCCAAGGCTTTTTGTCCATTTCTAGTGACATTTTGGGCACTTTTTTGAAAGTTTCTGGGCCCATCTAAGTGCCCAAGAGGGGTGTGGCACCCATAGGAAAATATTGCCTTGAATTTGGAAATGTCATACGGTACAACCGACAATATTTCTAAAGCATTTCGGCCATTTCTAGTGATGTTTCAGGTGTTTCTGGGCCTACCTAAGTGCTCCGGGGGTGTGGGATCCATATGAAAATATCAACCTGGTCCTGACTCCTGCCAATGACCCTTTAAGTCAAAACAAAGACAGGGGATTGATTTTGGAAACGCCATACATACGATTGACGGCATTTCCATGGTGTTTCGTCCATTTCCAGTGATGTTTCAGGCACTTTTTTGGAAGTTTCTAGGTCCACCTAAGTGTTCAAGAGGGCCATGGGACCCGTAAGAAAATATCCCCCTGTTTGTGCCAAGGACCCCTTAAATCAAAACAAAGATAGGGGATTGAACTTTAAGGAGTTTGTCACCTTGGTAACTAATGGTAATATTAAGTTCTTAAAGTAAAAGGATAGAAAAGGTTAAGACGAAGGAGAATGTCAATTGTAAGATAAAGGAAAATGTGGCGGTAAGATAAAGGTGAATGCCAATAAGATAAAGGAAAATGTCCACTTTAAGATAAAGGAGAATGCCAACTTTTACTTAAATTTTAACATTACCATTAATTATTTCAAGATGTTTGAGAGTGGTTCCAACCTCATTAGACTTCATATGGAGAAAGTAGAATTTCATATTCTATTTAGAATTCAGCAGACTTGACAGTTTCCAGGATTTCAGGGTCGGCAGGATTGTAACATTTCCACTGGATTTTATCATGTTCAGAGTATGTGATTGGCATTAGTCAAGACTCAAGACCATCAAGCTATGGGGTTTTGTATCATGTAATCATCTATAAGAGTTAATATAGACATGTGTCTCCTTCTAAAATGCCATTTATGTGTACCATTCTTATTTTCTTGCAAGATAATGTGTTATTTAATATATATATATATATATAGCTTTGTTGTATTTTTTATATACCAAGTTTCCCCATATATATATATATATATATATATATATAGCTTTGTTGTATTTTTTATATACCAAGTTTCCCTAGGTACCCATTTTTGGGGGGGAGCCATGATTCCAGGTGTTCCCATTTTGGAAACTTGTACATGTTTCCACTTTTCATGCAACTTAGATTAGATATATTAAACGTGGTAGTTAGGTCATGCCTGGTAGCACAATTATCTAGCAAATGAAATAAAAGGAGATTATTCCCATTGTACCAAATGACCCAATAGTAATACATAATAATATTACACATCTTTCCTGTGTTGTGGATTTTCTTCTTCAACAGGGTGTCAGAGCCAAAACATCTTGAGGAATGGTTAAAGTCAGAATTATGGTGATTGAAGAGCAGTCTTGGATTTTATAACCCTGTTAAAAAAATAGCAGTTACAATTGGAGTTGGCCGGACAAATTTGTAAAAGTTCAAAGCTAGAGATTCAAAGTTTTAGATCAAAGTTTGAGGAAATAAAAGACAAACCACTGGCAGAATACACGCCCTGATGTATGCATACAAAGAAAACTTCAGTTCCCTAGCAGAAAACAAAATTGTGAATATGGAGAAGAGACTGTGCCCTATATGGGGTGAAAAGACCAAAGTGCAGAGTCCCTTCCCTTCATCCTGTGGCAGAAGGTGCAAATGTCTTTCCCCTGAGCGCGTGACAGAAGCAGAGTCTGATGTATCATAGGAATTTGTCATACACAAAGGAAGGAGAAGAAATCACATAGCATCTATGCCATCAACAGAGAAGAAACTGGTTCATGTGAAGAAGAAAGATTACCAGATGCATTCATAGTAGAAGATAAAACTGGCAGACACACCCATGATAAATACAGAAATGAGTATGCCTATAACATAGAAGACAGAAGAAATTTCAGGGGGCAGCAAGATGTCCAGTAAACAAAATACATGAATCTGCATTTAGTTTGCATACAGAATACAGCCTATGGAAAAAGAGAAAACAACACTAATGAAGGCGTGGGCAGTGAATAGAGTTTGCTGTCATTCATTCAGAGGTACAGTAACTTTTTTATTTTGTGTCCTATTTGAATTTGCGTTTAGGAACAGAAGATAGTGTCCTATTTTTTGTGTGACATCGCTCGGGCAAAGAAGTGACAGTTGTTTTGAAGAAAATAAATAGAAGTCTGTATAACACAATTGTTACACCTGATCACTACACAATTTACTAAGGCAAGTTATATTGAAAATGAAGAAAAGGGCAAATGTTTTAAGATGATTCTGATGAAACATTACAGATTAGTGCTTTAGCCTTTGCGAATAATAATAATCAATGGCACATGCAATTGGCATACAAACCAAAAAAAAAGAAAGCCCGCTGATGCCACATATTGCAGACTGGCAAGCAAGCAGATATTCACTGGTATAACCTACTACCAGAGGCAAACAGGGAAACGACAAAAGAGAAAACGACAAAAGGGAAAGAGATGAATGCAGATCACATGACTTCACACAGAGCCATAAAGATTAAGATAGGAATGTCCTAAGCTGCCGATGAGGATTCAAAGTGTTGGAGAAAGAAAATCCATCTGCCCGGAATTATAATTGTTAATCCATCCACCTACTAAAGCTCTTATTTGGTGAAATCACATGAGAGAATCTCTAATGAAGACACAAACTGTCAGGCATTGAGAAGAAGACATTGGGCAGACAGAGGTGCCTAAATGCGGAAAGCAGGATTGAACACACACAGGTATTTTTATTTCTAAAATTTCTCTGTGATCTTGAGGTGAATATAAACAGGCAGAGTTTCTATTTAATTTCCAGAAGAAGAGGGGGGAAGATGTTCAAGTCTTATTTGATTTCTTTATGTCCATGACACATGTTTTTTATTTTTTGAAAATGGAAATTGCTCAAGACAGCGAAACACAAAATTTACCTAAACGAAACAAAGGAGGCCGCAGATGAAGATGCCGGTGACAAAGACTGATTATGAATATTTTTCTTAGTGGTTTCGTTTCCAAGACAAAGGGGAACCAGAAAAGGTTTAACTAATAATGGATTGTTGTGCAAGTAATTCATGAGTTCGGGAATTTTAATAATTTTGTTGTTTGAGAATTCAAGAATTTTACCCTTACAGGCTGATGAGACAGCTGTCATCAGCTTGATAGAGTACCTGCATGTTTCTGGAAGTGTGGAGGAGGGAAGTTATTTAAAAATAAGTTTTATTCTATATTAATTTTGATATTGTAACATTAAGAATGGGTGTTGGAATATAACACTACACTATTATATATGCTATGTAAGGTAAAAGTCATATTGATAAAAATGAACAATAAAATGTTAGAGATAAATTAATTAGATATAGTAAATGAGGTAGTTAGGTCATGCCCAGATGAAATAAAAGGGGATTATTCACATTGTAGTATGTACTGATCGACCCAATAGATAATAAAACAATACTGCATATCTTTCCTGTATTGTGGATTTCCTTCAAAGGTACAAAAACTTTTTATTTTGTGCCCTATTTGAATTTCGTGTTGAGTAAAAGAAGAGTGTCCTATTTTTCATGTGACATTGGTCGGGCAAAGAAGTGACAGTTCCTGTAATACACTTGATCACTACGCAATTTACCAAAGCCAAATTTTTATGTTAGAAAATGATGAGAAGGGCAAATGTTTTAAGATGAATTTGATGAAACATTAGATATTATCGCTTTAGCCTTTGCTGTAACATCCGCAGCCTCCTAGGCTGGGCCACGTTACTACAACCTCAACTTCTCTCGCTAGGATATTCTTTGTAGCAGCCCAAGTTCACTACTGGACCATGCTACTTCAAAATTCCTAGTGCACAGATACTACTTATAACGCTCCCTGTTACAAGTACACCGAAATAACTGCGCACAACCTTAAGGTACTGCTCCCAGACCCCAAGTTGGGTCTCGCTCTACGAGTATACTTCTTTTAATACAATTATCGCAGCGGGATAAATGTCACAAATCTTCTGCGTGCTTAGCCCTTTACAACACATATATACTGCTGTGTGCGCAAACACTGCACACATGATACTACTGCACGCGCAATCAATCCGATGTTGCACGCAGATTCTATCACCTTTGTGCGCGCGGACTGCTTCACTGCATGCTCGACTATTCATACCTTGCCTTGGTTTCTTCTAACCATACCACAAAGTTTAACTTAATATGAATACTTAATAACCTTCATACTTCTCATGTGCAACAATATTTTACAGATTAATCAAAAGTTTAGCTAACAAGAAACACTTATAACTATCATGCACTATCATGCCCACATATGTGGCAACATACAGGAAAAAGAAACACACACACACACACACACACACACACACACACACACATATATATGCAGTAACATTACACAGAATTAACCACAACATTTAGATGCAATTTCATACAGGAAGATAAACCCATTTAAAAATATGAACATTAGAGCACAAAGTAATTAAACAAGCCTATGGACACTTATCTTTTATGAAAGTTACCAACTGTGTGCAGGACTCTCCCAGCCATAGACTTTGTCGCTCATAATCTTTCAGTGACAGGTCACCCTTGAGCTAGGGCTTAAACTCGATAGGAAAAAGTGCTCCTAATTCCAGGCTATGGTCTAATATTCAGCAAAAGACTTGGTCCAAGGTGTCGACTGCTACAACTAACTTACAGTCCCTCATTCCCCACATGCCTGTCCCACCCCAGGAAATGTGCCCATTCTCTGCCCAATAGTCCTTCGGCTGCTCCACTTCTCTTCTTGGGCTTCAACAATAGGCCAGACATGAAGTCTCAGAGCCTTGTATCTAATGCCCAACGCACGAGGGAACAATTCTCAACAAACTCTCACTTGGAGAGAATGCTCACGAGCCTGGCAACCCGCCTCTTCAACAACAAATCTCTCACCTCGAGAGAATGCTCATGGGTCTGACAACCCGCCTCTTCGACAATAACAAGTCTTCCCAAGCACAGGGTTAAGCAATGACAGTAAGTTACAACAAAATACATATTCCTTCGTAGAGAAAGTTCATCTGAATGATCCCAAAATGAGTGATAATCCCCCCGAATTACACTAAGGCCATCAATATATATTGCATGGTTATAATTGGACACTTGTCACCTTCAGTACTAGCTTTTAGCCACTTGGTGACTTGTTCCCATCCTTTGGAAACTTAGGATAAATACATATCAATAAATTAAACTTTCAGAAATATTAATAAAATATTCCCTTGACTTAAGCTCCCCCTTTTTCCTTTTCCGTGGAGTTTAGCCCCTTGTCTCTTTTTGTCTGGGTTGAGTCTGCACACAATGATGTGATTGTATTAACAATCTTGAGGGTGATTACATTTACAATACATGCGCATCCAGGCTCACCAGCCTTAAAACACAAGCATATATACAAAGACTCTCTGCCCTGTTATTGTGCAATTTGTACTTTGATAGAAAAGAAAGGTAAATGAAGACAAATTGACGTAACGAGAGACTATCCTATCACTGTCACCTCGATAGGATGTCTCTTTCTATTTAGGGTGGTAGGCCCAGGGGCGACGTCCCTGATGACTTGGGGTTTTGACAAGGCAAAGGATAAAGGCCAAGTAAAAGTTTCCCTCTCACAAGTCACCACCGATCAGAAAGTCCGGCTAAACAACCAACAAAGAGATAATAAAACTAGAAATGTGCATGCCCGAAACAAAGCAACATTAAACTATATTTGCAAAGGCACTTGCTGGTTAGTACTTCATATAATCAAAGACTTTCTTAATAAGAGCAATTGACTAGTATATTGGTGAAGTAAACAAAGATGTATAACAACAATAATCACAATGCAATACTTCACAATAAATGCTTTATAAAATCTTCAGAATGAGCAAGAATGATTAATTATTAATATCATAACACCGACATTCATCAGAAGCAAATAAGGCTATGCATTAGTCAATCTTTTCAATTGCTTAAAGAAGCTTTAAATGCTGCAAAGTGTGACTATAACTCAAATGAATTATAGCAGCAATAAGGTTAGTAGGTCAATCTAATCTAGGGTTAGGAGGTGTTAATAGGTTGTTCAAAGATTTGGATGTTTGAAGGTTGTGATAAAAAATACTCAAGCAAGAGGTCTTAGACTAGGGCAATTGGAGTCAACAAGTAGCTGCAAGAATTGAAGGAGCAAGATGATAGTAGTAGAGCTAAAGACAAGAGGAATTTGATGGATGAAGTGTTGGTAAGCCAAGGCTTCAACCACCAAACCCTAGGGGAAAATGGCTACTAAGGTGTAGGTAACCCTAGGGCTTAGTAGGTTTTACTCCTTTAACTCAATGACAAGATAAAATCAGCTATGTTGAAGGAC
The DNA here is from genome assembly GCA_009831015.1 of Picea engelmannii. Classification (NCBI taxonomy): domain Eukaryota; kingdom Viridiplantae; phylum Streptophyta; class Pinopsida; order Pinales; family Pinaceae; genus Picea; species Picea engelmannii. The sequence goes on along the minus strand of ML780019.1, from coordinate 66,557 downwards.
AAGTACTAGGGTGTTGCAATGGCAAGGCCCTAGCAATGCGTCAAGAAAAAATGGTTGCTTGGCACAATCTAGTAGGTAGATAGCAATTGGAACAAGGACAATAACATGTGCTTGATCTCTAGGGTTTGAACTAGCAATTTCATAAATTAACAAAATATGAAGTAAAATACCATAATCATTCAAGAGAAGAATTACAGAAATTTACCGACATTCACCATGTATCATCAATGCAAAACCCTAGTTGTAGACTTTCCACCAAAAAAAATGCTAATTACACCAAAAATAGCCCTCCTTCAACAAGTGCACACTAGAATTTCAGCCAATAAACCCTAATGAGGGCGCAAATTTCCGACGTCACACAAGTGAGTGAAAGATGATGAGAAAAAGAGAGTTTTAGCTCTCTACTTATACAATAGCAACGGCCTATAATTTTACTTTAGGTCACAAAAGGCCGACATGGCCAAATTTACATCAAAATACTGTTTTACACTAAATGTCATAATTAAAACCCTAAATCAAGCATAAATGATGATGTCATGTCCTTTTAGGGTGATGTTAGGCCCTTTTAGGGCAATGTTGGCTTCCTGGAGCAAAACGTTAGGCCTTCTTGGGCCTCAAGAAACTGCCACATGTGCCACTTGGCACATAACTGCCTCCCAAAATCTTTACAAGTACTGGATGACGTCATGGGTGTCTTAGGTGACATCATGGGCCTTCCAAGGCCTACGTCCTGGTGGAAAGGGAACAACCCCCCTGGGTACGGGTCTGCCAAGCTGCCTCTGGTGGAACGCCTTCCTCTTCTTCGGTGCAAACGCTCTGATCTGTCTCTGCCCCCTGTTGGGGTTTCAACATCCATCCAGTGGGCTTTCAGCCCCATGGAGTTTCGAACTATTCATCTCCCCATGTGTACCTGTCCATTGGGTATGATCTTGAAACATCAACAGATACGCCCTCCATGGGCTCATAAGTCACAGGGATCATAGTAATGTCAATCACATCTAATCATCAAGTTATTAAACATGTGCATAAAACCCCTTTTACCCGGACAAGTGCTCAAAGACACCATACTAATCTACAAGCCAAGTTTGGAGGAAACGATAGGACGTCCTATTGGGCTAATGCTCATTGGATGTGGGGTGATTCCGGGAGAGATCAAATCCAAGCCATGTGAGTGGATGAAGTGGTAAGGGATGTCTGGGCAAGGGGTGCAGTGATAGCAGGGAAATGTATGGCTTACTTGTGGGTGCCTCTGTAGAGGGTGCGCTGCACTTGTCATGGATGCAAATGTTTCCAAGCCCATTCAACCTTTTGTCTTTATTTTTATTGCTTTTTCTTCAAGAAGCTAGTTAGGGGACATTGCCCTAGTGTGGTGACCAGTGGTGGCAATGTTACCCACAAGCACTTACGGAAATGAGAAGGCTAGCTCGTGATGAGACCCCCTTTTTCTTGGCTATGCCACCAAGGGCCACTACCCTGGCGTGGTGAACAGCTGTTGGTAGTGTCATACTGCTACATGCCCATGGACCTAATAGGCTGGATAGTGATGAGACCCCCAATCCTCTAACTAGGTCTTGTTTTATTATTTTTTTTTACGGGTCCCTCTGTTTCTCAGTGCATTACATACACATGTATAATCAAAACTTTCAAAAGTCCTCAAAGAGATGTGGATTCTTTGCCCACATAAAATCTTCTTGTTCCTAGGTTGCATCCTCAGGACAGTAACAGGTCCACTGGACCTTTACCAGTCCTACTGCGCGATTCCAGAGCGTCTTGGCTTTCCGATACAATATGCACACTGGTTGAACTCAAAAGTCGCCCTCTTGCTCCACTTGAATCACATTCCAATCAATGACATGATTACCATCATGTACATACTTTTTAAGCAAGGAAACATGAAATACATTATGAATACTCAAGGATGCAGGTAGAGCCAGCATATATACGACAGGACCAATCCTCTCTAGGATTTCGAATGGCCCACAATATCGTGCTGCTAGCTTAGAGCAATTTCCCAACTTCAGGGAACTTTGTCTTGCTTTTACTTTTAGGAACACATGGTCACCCACTTTAAATTCTCTAAAAGTTCAACCTTTATTTGTGCAACTTTTCTGTCTGTCTTGGGCAGCTTTTAAATTTTGCTTTATTTTTACCGTCTGCTCTTCCATTTCCCTTAGCAGATTTGGTCCAACCACTATTCTGTCTCTTGGATTATCCCAACTTGTAGGTGTGTTGCACCTTCTACCATACAATGCTTCAAATGGACTTATCTTTAAAGATGCTTGATACCCATTGTTGTAAACTAACTCTACCAAATGCAAGCAGTCTTCCCATTTTGATGGTTTATACATCACATACATCCTTAACATATCTTCTATTACTTGAGTTACCCTCTCTGTTTGTCCATTTGATTCTGGGTGATATGTTGTGTTAAAGTTCAGACTTGTCCCAATTCCTTAGAATAATCGCTTCCAAAAATTTGAAGTGAACTTGGGATATTTGTCAGACACAATTGTCTTAGGCACACTATGCATTTTAGCAATTTCTCTCATGTAAATATCAACAATATTAGTTGCCTTGTAAGTTGACTTCACTGGAACAAAATGGGCAACTTTAGTGATCTTATCCACTACCACCATGATGGAATCATGTTGCTTGGCTGATCTGGGCAGCTTAGTGATAAAATCCGTCGTTATAACTTCCGACTTACACTCAGGAATGGGCAATGCCTATAGTAAACCAACTGGATCTCTGTGCTCAACTTTGACCTTTTGACACTTAAGGCATCTAGCAATAAAATCAACAATCTCATTTTTCATGCCTGGCCAATAATATTGCTTCTTAACAATTGCTACTGTCTTTTGATACCCAGGGTGCTCAACATAAGGCACATTATGCAAATCCTTCAATATTATATTTTTCACTTCTGATCAGTTAGGCACATAAACTTTGCGCCTAAACATGAGAATTCCATCCTCTTTAAGCTCATATTCTTCAAGTTTCTACTGCAAAATACCTTGTTGTAATTTTGCTCTTAATTCCTCATAGCGCTGATCTGACTTTGCAACCTCTATGATTCTGTTTCTCAAATTCGTCTGGTACATTCTAATGGTTGTAACATGCATCTCATGTACTCTCTTGCTGAGTGCATCAACCACCTTATTCTCCTTACCCTTGATATCAATTATATCAAAGTCATATTCACTGAGGAATTCTAACCTCCTGCTTTTTTTGGCATTTAAACTTGGCTGTCCAAACAAATATTTGAGACCAGAATGGTTTGTTCTCAACTCAAATCTTTTGCCCATGAGATAGTGCCGCCACATCTTTAAGGCATGCACTATAGCTGCCAATTCTAAATCATGGGTGGCATAGTGTCTTTCATGCACTTTTAATTTTCTTGATTCATAACATATCACATGCCCATTCTGACTAAGGACTTCCACAAGCCCTTCTGTACATGCATCTATGCACACCATGAAGTCTTCATCTAGATCTGCAATCCTTAGTATCAAGGCACTAGTCAACAAAATTTTCAAGTGTTGGAAACTCCTTTCACAATTTAGAGTCCATTCAAATCGCACACCTTTCTTTTGCAAGGTTGTGATTGGATGCACAATCTTTGGGAGGCCTTCAATAAACCTTCTGTACCCTGCCAGTCCCATGAAAGAACTCAATTCTGCGACATTTCTTGGTGTTGGCCATTCCTCAATGGCTTTTATCTTCACTGGATCCACCTCTGTTTCTTCCTCTAAAATGATATGACCCAAATAATGAATTTGTTGTTGATAAAATGAGCACTTGCTCAACTTTGCATAAAGTTGGTGCTCCCTCAATACCTGCAACACCATCTTCAAGTGTTGCTCATGTTCTTCTTCGGATTTAGAGTAAATATGAATTTCATCCAAAAATACGACGACAAACTTATCCAAGTATTCTCTGAAAACTCCATTCATTAAACACATGAAGACAATTGGTGCATTCGACAACCCAAATGGCACCGCTGTGAACTCGTAATGGCCATACCTTGTTTTGAAGGCAGTCTTGTTGATGTCTTCCTCTTTTATTCTCACTTTGTGATAGGCAGATCTAATGTCAATCTTGGAAAATATCTTTGTGCCCCTTGGCTGATCAAACATGTCATCTATCCTTGGCAAAGGATACTTGTTCTTTACTGTAACTTTGTTCAACTGCCTGAAGTCAATGCAGAGTCTCAACATACCATCTTTCTTTTTCACAAATAAAACTGGGGCACCCCAAGGTGACACACTTGGGTGTATATACCCGTTCTTCAAAAGCTCTTCAAGTTGCATCTGTAATTCCTTCAACTCTGGTGTACTCATCCTATAAGGAGTCTTGGATACAGGAGCTGCTCCCAACATTAGATTTATAGAGAAATCGATATCTCTTTTCGGTGGCAACCCCGATATTTCTTTAAAGACATCCTCAAATTCTCTTAGTACTGCTCAATCTTCAACACTTGGCACTTTATCCATGGGTGCCTCCTCCATGTGCACTGCAAATACTTGACATCCCTTCCTGTAGCTTTTCTTCAATTGCAAGGCTGAAATTTTTCTAATAGTCACAACTCTTGGAATGCCTTGAATTATTGTCAAATTTCCTTGCTCATCCAGGCAAGTAATTGCCTTATTATAACAGTCTAGAACAACATGATGCTGGTCCAACCAATCCATACCAATGAGGCAATCATATGAGCCCAAAGGTATGATATTCAAATCAGCTTTTGTGCATAGTCCATTCATTTCCATTGGACATGCCTTGATCATCTCATTAATTTTCCTTTTGCCCCTATAGCTAACTGCACCAACCAAGATTTTCCAAACTTGCTTCTCGACAATTGGAATCTTTCCACCATTTTAGGATCTAGATAACTATGACTAGCTCCCGAGTCAATTAAAATAGCAATGGATTGATCATTAATCTTACCTTTCACCTCGATCATGTGCGATTGAAACTCGACTTGCTTGTTGTCCAGAGCTGCATAAATTCTAGGTACACTTCTACCCATGTCTTCAACTGTCACATCTTGCTGTACACTGTGCACAATCCTCACTTTTTCACCTCTTTGAGGGCAATCTCTAAACATATGGTTTTCGTCACAACCCAAACACTTCATTGGCTGTTGCCTTGGCCTGGTTTCCATTGCCTCAGTCATTCTGGGCTCCTTGGAAGTTTGTTGTCCTTCTGCAGTATTTTTGAAAAATGGTGGCTTAGTCCCCTTTTTTCTCTGTTCCACCTTGCGTTTTATCTTGTCTTCCGAAGCCCTCTGGAAAGTCGGTCTTTCCCTTTGTTGATCATAGAGACATTTAACTCTCCTTATAGTTTCCTCCAATATCTTGGGATCATCATATTGTATCTTATCGCTAATAAATGATGGCAACCCACTCACGTACCTTTGAATATTCACCTGTTCATCCTTGATAAAAGACACATATTTCAGCAACTCTAAAAATCTCCTTTTGTACTCGTCTATGGTCATGCTCCCAAGCTTGAGTTCAAAGAACTCCTCCTTTTTCCTATCACAATGGCGCTTGGTTAAATATTTTTTTCAAAATATCGCTTGAATCCCCTCCAAGTAACCTTCTTCTCATCAATGTGATGCACTTGCACATACTGATGCCACCACATTGATGCTTTCCCCTTGAGTTGAGATATGGCAATTCGCCCTTCTGCCTGCAAGGAGTAATTATGCGGCTGGAAGTATTTCCTCATATCCAACAACCATGTCTCTGCATCCTCATCCTTCTTACGCTCACCGTAAAAAATAGGAGGCTTGATCTTATTCATTTCTTCCTGTAGCTCGTCCACCTCGGTCCTTCTCTTTTGCTTTCTGATAGGAGATGGGCTCGGACTACTATGCGCTCTCCTAGCTGAATATCTTGGAGAATGATGGAGATGCTTGTCAACACTTTTTGTTTTTCTTCTCTCATCATGAGAACTGTGTCTTCCTGATTTGCTTGACTCGGTCTTCTTATCCATCTTTTTCTCAATTCTGTCCAAGCTTTGTAGCAACTTGATGTTGAAGCCATCTTGCTCCTCCTTGGCTTTCATAAGCCTATCATTATCAACTTTATAACTTTGGACGTTTTTTTGCAAATGTTTTATGGTCTCTACCAAGTTCATGCTCTCTTCTAAGCCTTCCCTATGTCCATTGGATTTTGTACCTTCAATACCCATACCAACATACAACCTTCCCATTTCTTCATTGTGACTGTAGGTTCTTTGCGCACCTGCCATGATTTTAATCTCTCCGTTGATTTTGTCCTGAACTAATTGCTGTTAACTCTGCAAAAAGTGCATTCAATAAGATTTGTTAGACTAATTAATGCGACAATTTTATGAGTTATGTACAATTTGTCAGAATCCTTTCTTTTCTTTTTCCTTGGATGATTTTAACGTCCAAATTCTTTGTGCACACCTGCACATCACTATTTTTTTGCACGCATCACAACTCTATACCGCGCACCAGTGGTTTTCTGTGCACAATAAACTTTGCATTGCGCGGCACCAATACTTCGTGCACACGTCTATTTCATGATGATCTCTGGCCCATACAAGTCTAGTGTTGAACCAATTTCTCTGATACCAGAATGTAACTCCCCAGCCTCTCAGGATGGACCACGTCACTACAACCTCAACTTTTGTCGCTAGGATATTCTATAGCATCCCAAGCACACTACTGGACCATGCTACTTCAAAATTCCTAGTGCGCAGATACTACTTATAACGCTCCTTGTTACAAGTAGACCGAAATAAGTGCGCACAACCTTAAGGTACTGCGCCCAGACCCAAGTTGGGTCTTTCTCTACGAGTATACTTCTTTTGATACAATTATAGCAACGAATAAATGTGACAAATCTTCTGCGCGCTTAGTCCTACATAACACATATACTGCTGTGCAATCAATCCGATGTTGCACGCAAATTCTATCTCCTTTGTGCGCACGGACTGCTTCATTGCATACTCGACAATTCATACCTTGCCTTGGTATCTTCTAACCATACCACAAAGTTTAACTTAACATGAATACTTAATAACCTTCATACTTCTCATGTGCAACAATATTATACATATTAATCATACATTTAGCTAACAGGAAACACTTATAACTGTCATGCCCACGTATGTTGCAACATACAGGAAAAATAAAGACACACACACACACACACATATATGCAGTAACATTACGCAAAATTAACAGATGCAGTTTCATATAGGAAGATAAACCCATTTAAAAATATGAACATTAGAGCACACAGTGATTAAACAAGCCTGTGAAGGACATTTATCATTTATGAAAGTTACCAATTGCGTGCAGGACTCGGACGTTCCTCCCAGCCATAGACTCTGTCGCTCATAATCTTTCAATGATAGGTCACCCCTGAGCTGGGGCTTAAACTCCACAGGAAAAAAGGGTTCCTAATTCTAGGCTATGGTCTGATATTCAACAAAAGACTTGGTCCAAGGTGTTGACTATTGCAACTAGCTTACAGTCCCTCATTGCCCACATGCCTGTCCCACTCCAGGAAGTGTGCCCCTTCTCTGCTCAACAGTTCTTCGGCCGCCCCACTTCCCTTCCAGGGCTTCAACAACAGGCCGAACAAGAAGTCTCAGAGCCTTGTATCTAATGCCCAACGCACTAGGGAACAATTCTTAGCAATCTCTCACCTGGAGAGAATGCTTACGTGCCTGACAACCCGCCTCTTCAACAACAAATCTCTCACTTGGAGAGAATGCTCACAGGCCTGACCACCCGCCTCTTCGGCAATAATGAGTGTTTGTGTCTTCGTTATGGATTCTCTCATGCAATTACTGCAAGTAAGATCTTTAGTGGGAGGATGGATCAACACTTAGAATTCTGGGCGGCTGGATTTTCTATCTCCAACACTTCGAATCCTCATCGACAGCTTAGAAAATTCATATGTTAATGTTTCTGGCTCTCGGTGCAATCCTGCCATACACATTCATCTCTTTCCCTTCCGTCGTTTCTCCGTTTGCCTCTGGTAGTAGGTTATACGAGTCAACCTCTGTTTGCTTGCTGCTCTGCAATCTGTGGCGTCAGCAGGCTTTCCTTCTTTTTCGGTTCGTATGCAAAGTTGATTGCACGTGGCATCGATTATTATCATATGGAAATGTAATACTCCTAGGCCTAACCCCAACTGTAAATGTAAATATAAATGTATATATATTTATATAAGTTGGTGAGCTGTTGGTTCCAAGTCTTGGATTCAGTGTTGCACACACATCCCATAGTTTGGTGATACCCAAATGCAGAAAGCAGGATTGAACGCACACATGTATTTTTATTTCTAAAATTTCTCTGAGATTTTATGACATGAATATAAACAAGCAGAGTTTTTTTTAATTTCCAGAAGAAGAGGGGGCAGATATATATGTCTTGTCTGATTTCTTTATTTTCAAGACACAAATGATTTTTATTTTTTTGAAAATAGAAATTGCTGAAGACAGCGAAACAAAAAATTTACCCCGATGAAATAAGGGAAGCCACTGATGAAGATGACGATTGCAAAGACTGATTATGAATATTTTTCCGAGTGATTTCCTTTACCAAGACAGAGGGGAATCAGAAATATTTTAACTCATAATGGTATGTTGTCCAAGTAATTTGGAAATAATTTGGGAATTTCAGTAATTCTGGAGTTTGGGAATTTTGAGAGAACTTGGGAACTCAGGAATTCTATCCATTTGAGAATTCAAGAAGTCTATCCTTACAAGAGTGATGAGACAGCTCGATGGAGTACATGCATGATTCTGGAACTGTGGAGGAATGAAGTTACTTGAGAATAAGTTTTATTCTATATTTTTGTGAGCCAAGTTTTGATATTGTAGTGTTAACAGTGGGTGTACAGAGCGGGTGTTGGACAATAAGGCTCCAATAGTATATATATATATATATATATATATAATGTAATGTAAAAGTTATGTTAATATAAGTGACTAATAAAATGTTAGGGATAAGTTAATTAGATATATTAAATGAGGTAGTTAGATCATGCCCGGTAGCATAACTACCTAGCAGATGAAATAAAAGGAGATTATTTGCATTGTACCAACTGACCCAATACATAATAAAACAATATTGCATATCTTACCTGTATTGTGGATTTCCTTCTCCAAAATAACCTACATTACATTGTACTGAGCCAGGCCATGTTTATCCACTATGCAAAGTTGACAAGGGATTACTTTGGTTTGATTAATTGGATTGTGAAGTGGTAACAAACCAAACGACTATAGCACCATTGGAGATGCAGAGGAAGTACATACTACACAGTACTACTGTGCTAACTTTGTATTCAGATCTATGCAAGGAGGAGGTACATGTATCGTAGAGATGATGCTTATTTTCATTTACCACCTATCTCTTTGTTGCATAGAGTTGAGATTAGGAACATCCAATTAGACAAGTCTTTTTGGGAGTAGTGTTTGTTGTGGGGACAAGCAGCCAATGAATATCTCAATCACTTGTAATGAAGAGGCATTGTCATTTTGTCTAATTGAATTAGTGGTCAACTCTTGTGAGGAGTAAAGTACAAAGAATATCTAGTTCTTTTTGTGGGATCGACCATAGCTAGGACTCTTTGCAAGTACAATCTAGTCCTCAAAATAATCCAAGGGCATAGGTGATGCACAACAACCTTGTTTGTATGATACTTGTGGTATTCACTGATTGGTGTCATATGTAATATACATAAATATATTACATAATACTACAAATAATAGTAATAAATAATATACTTATAATAATAATGAAGGATAAAGGATAAAGTATCCTTTTAACACCCACTTAAACCAATTTGGCTTGTTGGACATGTGTTAAGCCCCTTTGATGACAGGTGGAAACCAACTTCGGGAGGTTAAGCACCTTCCCTCACACACATACACACACCCACAAGGGCTTTGAACCTGCATTGTTTGCATAGAAGCACCTAGTCCCAAATTCTAAGCCATGAACATAAGTTGAGTCTTTCCCCAAAGGACACATTTATTCACATGTGCCTCATCCTTAAAATGAGTTTTGATACAATCACTATCCTCATTGTAAAATTATCACACACACACATATATTTATATATTAAAAATGACATTACCTCAAAGAACAACTAGGTACAAAAAAATTCAAGATAGTTACATCATTCAATGAACAGGGGAACCAAGAAAGTCTTTGCCCATGAAAGCTAAAAGGCCATCTTATGAGCTCGGGCCCCCACAAGGAGGGACTCAACATCATGATAGGCAACATGTAGGTGAACTTGTAAGAGTAGAGCTAACTCTTTGCTTAAAACCCGACAAATCCCCAAAGGAAAGGGGATGAGGAACATCATTTAAGTAACTTTACCATGATCTTTCCCTAAAATATCAATTGTTACCAAATTGAAAGCCAAAATAATTTGCAACTGTCCCTGACCATCCAAGTATCCGTCTGGTGGGGCCCCTTCCAAGAGAGTTGGGCTACAAACATGGAGTGAAATTTAGCTTGAAATCGTGACCAAAAAAGTCTAGCTCTGATTGCTCCTTACTACATACTACATAGGTTAGATGAGTAGTGCAAAAGCTGTATAACCTACTCTTGACAACAAATCCATGACGAGGCAATGACCAACCCCAAATTTTATGTTTAAAAGTGGCACGAGCCTTCCAAATGGATTGATGCCATCATAGCCATCTCTCCACTATATTTGCAAGCCCCGACCTTTTATTTAAGTAGAGCCCTATGTCATAGGAGTGGCACACCAACTTATAAATGTCCTTTCTAATAGATATAAATAGGCTTCCCACTTTGCCATCTCCAATCCCTCTACATAGGACCTCTCCCTTGCATTTGCATTTTATACAAACATCTCTCTAGAATCAGACAATAAAGACTTGTGAGAATAGCCTTGTCCACACCATAAATATTTTGAGTGCCATCAACTTGGTCCAATGCGTAATGCCTGATGGGTGTCTTTTGATGTTGAGAGTTGTTGGATCTGGAATTTTATAGCGTGTGGTCGTTGAGGGTGTCCTAGAAGCTCTGAGTCTTTACCTGGTTAGTGATCTATCATGGCCTTCCTTACAGTGCATGCTTGGCCAAGAGTGGCTTCTTAGATGGGCTTTTCCCTTCTTGTTGTAGGGTGGAAACAATGAAGGATTTATTTAGGGATTGTCCTTTGGCTAGGTCGAGCTAGGATCATGTTCACATTGATTTGTCTGCTATTTTTCATGGGTGTCTTCATTGGCATGCAATATTGTTGGGTGAATTTGAATATGTGGTTCACTCTTCTCTTAGGGGTATTTAGCAGTGCATGAGAATTTTGCTCTATTTGTTCTCTGGAAGCTTTGATGCAAATATGTTTCGAGAATGAGATTAGCTCTTTGTTTGCCTTTTGTCTTTTGTGGAGACAAGAGGTATGTATGCAACTACTGGATGAAGGGTTTTTGTTGATCAAGGATGCCAACTTGTTAGTGGTGCTTATTTAGATTTTATTGTTGTTCTTGTTTCTTTAAGGGAGAGGATGTAAATACCATTATATATACCTTGCCTCTTTTTGTTTCTTCATAATGTACACATTTTTTGTAAATATATGAAGTGTTTTTCAAAAAATAAATTCCATTTATACCATTGTTGAGTATTTGAATTCCATAAGTCCTTCCAAAACAACAGGCCGTTCTGAGCCAAGCTTTTACTGGCATGTTGTGGAGAGAGCTCAAGCTAACCCCATGAAAATGGTATTGTCCAAATTAGCCGAGACGCTGGATCCCAAGCATTTGGGGACCCTCAAACTGCGAAGCGCGAAACTCATAGATTGCTTTCCAATTTGCACACACCCTCTTAAGTGGAACTGAACTTGAGATCACAAAGGCCTCCACATTACCAATAAAGGCATAAAGTTGAAAAGTGTAAATGTGTTGAATCTGCACAGAATAGATCTAGCTAAACAATGATACACACATTTGCAGAGAGAAAAGGAGAAAGAAGGAGAGAAAGAATGAAAGAATTCTCATTAATCGTTGTGAATAATGAATAATTCACACATGATATACTCTGTATAACTCAATGAGTGCGCACTGGAGGAGAACCAATGTGCCATAGTGGTGGTCTAGAGTGATCTGGACACACACCAACAGTTACAGGACTGAACTACCACCTAGTCTAGTCTCTCAGGCAGTTACGGGAGTGAAATGCCGCCTAGTTGAGTTAACTAGTCAACTAGTCTTCAGTTAATTGATTGAACATAGAGTAGTGAGGAGTTAACTCAGGGAATCAAGGGTAATGTGCCAGTCTGGTGATGATACCAAGGCAAGGTCGAATTAGCATGGTGATGATCAGCATGGTGATGATCCCAATGTTGCATGGCGACAAAACCAATGCAACATCTAAACTCAACTCAACTAGTCAAACTGAAGTGTCAATTGAAAGAGAATATTCTTCAGGTGGAATATTCTCCCCTAAAATATAGTAGACTGGATAATGACTAATTATGACTAATAAACAAGGAAAAACCTTAGGAAAAAGAAATCCTAGGTGTGTGTTGAAGTAACTCCAACACCCCCCCTGAACATCACTATGGTGAAAATAAAGAATGTGTCCCGGCAACGAGGCCATGTTAGGTACTGAAATACAAAAGATACTCTGAAATAAAGTGAGGAAAGAGGGAAAACCTCATGGGAAAATCCCCCCCTCAAGGTACAATGTATGTAAAAAGAAGAGCTACAGTTGCTAGGCAACTGTGTCCTTCACTCCAAGACGACTTCGCATAGAATGAAATTTCTGCTCTGTGAAGGTCTTGGTGAAGATGTCTGTCGTCTGTTTTGCTGAAGGACAGAACTGTAAGTCGATGATCCCCTCGTGTACTAAGTCTTGGATGTAGTGCATATGGATCCCGATGTGCTTCGTCTGCTGCCTCTGATCTGGATCTCTGCAGAACTTCAGAGTGCTCTGGTTGTCACACTAGATGACGATCGGCCGATGAAACTGAATGCCCAACTCAGTGAGAAAATGTTGTAGCCACATAGCCTGAATGGTTATGTTAACTACCCCTCTGTACTCTGCCTCAGCTGAAGATAGAGCAATGGTAGCTTGCTTCTTGCTCGACCAACAAATAGGCTCGGAACTAGGACTGAGTGAGTAACCAGATGTGGACTTGCGATCAGTGCTATCGCCAACCCAGTCGGAATCAGTACACCCGATGAGATCTAATGTAGAGTCTGCTGCATAATGAATCTCAAAGGTGATGGTGCCCTGTACGTATCGAAGGATACACTTTTTAGCTTTCCAATGTAGCTCATGCGGCTCCTGCATGAACCTGGAAACTGCGCCAACTGCATAGGAGAGGTCTGGTCTAGAGTGTGTGAGATACAAAAAGCTCCCCACTAGCTGTCTGTATAGTGTGATGTCAACCAGTGGAGTCTCCCCACCATCCTCAAGTTTGACTCCTGATAGGAAAGGAGTCGGAGCAGACTTGCAGTCTGTCATGTGAAATTTCTCAAGGAGATCTTGTGCATACTTGGCTTGAGACAGTTTGATGCCTGAAGCATCTTGACTGATCTCGAGTCCAAGGAAGAAGTATAGCGGACCCATGTCTGTCATCAAAAACCCATCGTGTAGAATCCTCTTGACTGTAACAATCGCTGAAGTTGAGCACCCAGTGATTAACAAATCATCGACATACAGAACTAAAAGTAGAAGTGAATGAATCGTCCTGAGCATGTAGACATTCGGGTCTGATTTACAACGTACAAAGTTCTGTGACAATAGGTAGGAGTCCATCTTGGCATACCATGCCCTCAGAGCTTGCTTGAGGCCATAAAGGGACTTCTTCAATCGACAGACCAAAGATGAGTCCTGCATAAATCCATCGGGCTGCTCCATGTAGATCTCCTCAGAGAGATCACTATGAAGAAATGCATTCTTCACGTCCATTTGATAGACTTCCCATCCCTTGGCTGCTGCAATGGCAAGTGCCAATCATATGGAATCCATCTTCGCCACTGGAGCGAAGGTCTCATCATAGTCAATACCATGAACCTGCTGAAAGCCTTTGGCAACAAGCTTGGCTTTGTATCTGCTAATCTGTCCATCCGCTGCGCTCTTGGTCCTGTAGACCCATCTGCATCTGACAAGTTTCCTTCCAGAAGGAAGGGGAACTAGATCCCAAGTCTGGTTCTCGAGGAGGGAGTTGTACTCCTCCTGCATGGCGGATTCCCAAAAGGGATTTCCAGCAGCCTCGCCATAAGACTGTGGATCTAAAGACTGAACCAAGAAAAGATGTCTGGAGGGCAATGGTTCAGTGGTAGTGAGTGCAACAGGAGGCTCCTCGAAATCAGATCGAGTCCTCCTAGTATCGGCTGGATCACCAACGAGATCCCCTGTAGCCTGAAGAGTAATCTGTGCTCTCTTGGGCCTCTGCTCTAGCTCTGCAACTGCATCTGGATGCTCTGAATTTGCATCTGATTGTATTGACTTTGAATCTGAATCATCTGAGTCCTCCGAATCAGAACACTCGTCTGAAAAAGAGTCGGCATGTGCATGCTCATCATCTCAGACAGGTGGAAGAATGAAGGTGTCTGCATGCGAATGTTGAGGTGCATGCGAGACACTTTCCTCGAATTGGACACTTCGCTCAATGATGAGCCGGTTGGAGGAAAGATCAATAAGCCTATATCCCTTCACACCGTCGGGATATCCAACAAAAATGCACTCAGTGCTCTGTGGATCAAGTGCCTTCCTCTGAATTCAGGTCCATGCACGTGAATCGAAAATGCGAAAGTGGGTCACTTTCGGTTTGAGGGCGCTCCAAGCCTCGTAGGGGGTCTTATCCTTGACAGATCTATGGGGAGATCTGTTTTGGATGTATGTTGCACAATTAAGTGCTTCGACCCATAGTCTCTGTGGCAGTGACTTTGCATGCAGCATGCAAGACGCCATCTCCTTTAGAGATCTATTTTTCCGCTCAACAACTCCATTTTGCTGCGGAGTATAGGGAGTTGTATTCTGCAACTGAATCCCTGCCTCATGGCAAAGATTATGGATCTCATGATTTACATACTTTCCCTCGTTATCAGTTCGAAGGACTTTGATCTTCTTTCCGGACTGTGTCTCAACCAGGGCTTTGAAATCTTTGAGGTGTTGAAAGACCTCAGATTTTTGCCTAAGAAAGTAGATCCAAGTAAAATGTAAGAAATCATCAACAAAAATGAGAACAAACCTCGCTTTGCTGATGGATGGATGCGGAAAAGGACCCATAAGGTCACTCTGGATCAGATCTAAAGGTGCGGAAGCTCGCTGAGACTTTCCTTTGTCGAATTTCTCTTGAGGGTGTTTTTCGAGAACACATCCCTCACACACTCCCTTGGAGAAATGGATGTCTGGTAGACCATCATCCAATCTGTGCTTGCTAAGCTGTTGCATATATCTGAAATTCAAGTGTCTAAACCTTTCGTGCCATATCCTACTACTTTCATCAACATGAGTAAGCAGTAAAGCAAAATCAGGTTCAATGAATTCCGAAAATGTATACAATCTAGATTGATGATTTACCTCACCGGTAGCAACCCTAGAGTTGGTTTGCATGTTGCAGATGTCCACGGAATTTGGTGTGAAGATGACTTTCTTTCTGGTGTCGGAATTCGTCATCTGATACACGGAGAGAAGGTTGACAGAAAGTTTGGGAACGTGCAACACATTCTCGAAGCTTCCATTGGTGAGTTCAATCCTTCCTTTGCCGGTGACTTCGACAAAAGAGTTGTCCCCCATCAGAATATGAGGACCTTTGCATGCATCCAAAGAAGAATAGTCTACTTCTGATGCAACCATGTGATGTCATGCTCCTGAATCAACGATCCAAGCATCGAGAGAGGAGTTGATTGCAATCAAGGCATGGCTAGAATTGCCTTTCTTGGAATTCAAATCTTCTGGCTTCTTCTTCTTTGCACCCTCGGGGATGTGATCTCCAAGGTTGTTTTGCTAAAGAATTTGAGACATCAGATCTATTTGTTTTTGCATGCATGCAGATTCCGAATGGAATCTTTTGTGACAGTACAAGCATTTCTCCCCTTTTCTTTACTTTTCCCCTTTGGATCCAGAGGCATCGGTGAAGGGTTTTGTGTACCCTTCTTTCTTCAGATGTGCATGAGATTTTCGTTTATCTTTATCTTTAGTTTTCTGATATATTTGGCTGCCATCATGCACAGTGAGTGCATGCGCCCTTGGGCCTTTGATTGTGCCCATGTTGATGAGCTTGGTTTGCTCTTGTGTTAGGGTTTCGATAAAGTCCTCAAGAGAAGGCATCTTCCAGTTGGCTCCAGAGGCGAATCTGACAGAATGGAATGTGGATACGAATATAGAGAATTCAGGACCAAGCTTGGAGAGAATGGTGAGAACCATTTGTTTCTCCTCCTTCTATTTATCAACCCCGCAAGCTTTGAGTTGCGATAGTAAATCCTTGAATTTTGTAAAGAAATATTGGATATTGTCGAAGCTTTTTGGATCTAATGTGAGTAGCTCCACCTCCAGCATGTGTCCCCTCATCTCATCCTGTTTTCCAAAGAGCCCTTCCAAGGTGGTTTAGGCTTCATTGGGAGTCTTACAGGAAGATGTATGAAAAAGGAGATTGGGAGAAATACGACTGCAAATTGTTCCGAGTGCCTCATCCATGCTATTTAAGTACTTGGATTTTTCTATGGCTGATGTTGGTTCTGTATCTGTATTCAAGGTTAACCTATACAACCCTTTGGTTCGGAGATGTATGGCTATTTTCTCCTTCCATGCAAAATAGTTGTAAGGTGTAAGAATGAATTCTTTTTGGAATTCCATCTTTCCGCGCTCTTTAATCTTTTGTATCTACAAAAAAATTTGGTGTAGCTTTTGCTTAGTAGTTCGTCAACTTTGATACCATGTAAATGTGTTGAACCTGCACAGAATAAATGTAGTTAAACAATCATACACACATTTACAGAGAGAAAAGGAGAAAGAAGAAGGAGAGAGAATGAAAGACTTCTCATTAACCGTTGTGAATAATGAATAATTTACACATGATATACTCTGTATAACTCAATGAGTGCGCACTGGAGGAGAACCAATGTGCCATAGTGGTGGTCTAGAGTGATCTGGACACACACCAGCAGTTACAGGAGTGAATTAGCACCTAGTCTAGTCTCTCAGGCAGTTACGAGAGTGAAATGTCACCTAGTTGAGTTAACTAGTCAACTAGTCTTCAGTTAACTGACTGAACAAAGAGTAGTGAGGAGTTAACTCAGCGAATCAAGGGTAATGCGCCAGTTTGGTGATGATACCAAGGCAAGGTCGAATTAGCATGGTGATGATCCCAATGTTGCATGGTGACAAAACCAATGCAGCATCTAAACTCAACTCAACTAGTCAAACTGAAGTGTCAAATGAAAGAGAATATTCTCCAGGTGGACTATTCTCCCCTAAAATATAGGAGACTGGATAATGACTAATTATGACTAATAAGCAAGGAAAAACCTTAGGAAAAAGAAATCCTAGGTGTGTGTTGAAGTAACTCCAACAAAAAGGGCCTTCAATCCCTCTAGTCTGATTAGATAACAATAACGTTATTGAGTTTCATTTCATTTCATTAGATAACAATAGCATAGATAGGATCATTGAGAAATACACAATCACAAGAGACACATCATTTGTCCAGGGAAACCCTCATGGGGGAGAAAACCCAACAAAAACTTCCTTAATATAGATAGCCAATACAATGCCAAGAGATAACTCAAACAAATACAGAAAGTCCTCTCCCAAGAATGCGTCTCTCTCTCTCTCTTCTCCAACTACAGCTCTAGACTTGCACTCTGATCATCAAGTGAGTGAATGAACAAATGGGGCGCTAGCCTCTCTTATTTATACAATCTGGCACGTGTGAACTAGGGTGTCTTTTCACTGGCTGGGCCGACTTCTCATTCTGGGTGGTTATAACCACTTTAATATATTCTGGGTGGTTATAACCATTTTAATATATTCTGGGGCCGACTTTTCATTTAGCCCATTACAATCAGGGTTTGACCAATCCGCTAAGGTAATATCATCATCATCTTCAGCGTGAGGCTAAAGTAACATCATCATCTTCGGCATGAAAGATGAAATGACATCATTATCATCATAATCATCTTCAACGAGGAGTTGAAGTGGCATCATCATCATCATCTTCAGCAAGAAGTTGAAGTGGCATCATCATCATCATCTTCAGGTAAGAAGCTGAAGTGGCATTATCAACATCTGCATCAACATGGATTAGTATAACACTAATACATCATCATCATCAATAACAACACAAGGCTTATACAACATCAAAAGCAACAATATCACAGCACAAAGGCTGGAGCATCATAAACAACAATAACATCACAACACGAAGGTTGGAGCATCATCAACATCAACATCAACACTAGGCTGAGAGTCTTCAACATGAGGCTGGCATCACAACACAAAGCTGACAACACATCATCACAGCACGAGGCTGGCACATCATCACAACACGAGGCTGGCATGTCATTAGCACGAGGTTGGCACATCATCACAACACGAGGCTGACACACTACACAACAATTAAGTTAGGATCACAACACAACAGTTAAGATGGAATCACAACACAACAATTATGCTGGAATCACAACACAACAATTAAGATGGCATCAACAATTAAGATGGAATCTCAACACAACAATTAAGCTAGCATCAACAATTAAGCTGGAATCTCAACACAACAATTAAGCTGGAAGCACAACACTCGACTGGCATCTCAACACAACAATTAAGCTGGAAGCACAACACTCGGCTGGCATCTCAACACAACAATTAAGCTGGAAGCACAACACTAGGCTGGCATCTCAACACAACAATTAAACTGAAAGCACAGCACTAGGCTGGCATCTCAACACAACAATTAAGTTGGAAGCACAACACTAGGCTGGCATCTCAACACAACAATTAAGCTGGAAGCACAACACTAGGCTGGCATCTCGACACAACAATTAAGCTGGAAGCACAACACTAGGCCGGCATATCAATACAACACTACTCCCCCTATCGAGGGAGGTCCCTTTGGACTATACCGAGCTTATCTCGAAAGTGCTCAAACTTTACATGAGATAGAGGCTTGGTCAACACATCGACAACCTGTTCATCCATGCTAACATATTGGAGCTTTATGGCTCCTCTCTGCACCATGTCACGGATGTAATGGTATCGTATCTCTATGTGTTTCGACTTGTCAAGAAATACAGGATTCTCTGTTATCTTTATACAGCTCTGGTTATCACATAGGTTCATGGTTGCTTCCATCTCTAGGTCGAATAGACCAGTCAACAACTTACGAAGCCATATGGCTTCACAACTAGTAGACCACGCAACAATGTATTCTGCTTCTGCTGTACTGAGAGCAATGCTTGGTTGGTTCCTACTCTTCCATGAGATCATGGCTGATCCCAAACTGAAACAACATCCTGAAGTGCTCTTTTTGTCAGAGACACTTCCAGCCCAATCTGAATCAGTGTATCCACTCAGTGTGAAATTATGATCTCCATCATAACTGAGACCATAATCTAATATACTCTTAAGGTACCTCATCACATGTTTTGCAACAACTAGGTGAACATGTCTGGGTTCTACCAGAAACTGACTCAAAGTGTTCACGGCAAAACAAATATCTGGTCTGGTGTTCGTCAGATACATCAGCGATCCAATGATTTGTCTATATAGTGTGGCATCAATCAATTCTGACAAAGTGTCGACCAGAAGCTTCAACTTCGTTTCCATGGGTGTATTCATGGACTTGCACTCCAACATATCAAATCTCTTCAGGATTTCAACTGCATACTTCCCTTGGTTAAGGAAGATTCTCTCTAGGCTCTGCCATACCTCAAGACCTAAGAAATAATGCATTAGGCCAAGGTCTTTCATCTCAATTTCTGAAGTGAGCTTCTTCTTACATTCGGTGATGAGCTTTTCTTCTCCAGTTAAGAATAAGTCATCCACATACAATAACAATATCACTGACTCATCATTCATAACCTTCAAGTAAAGGTTAGAATCAACTTTACTCTTGGTAAAGCACAAACTCATCAGGAAATTGTCAATTCTTCCATACCAAGCTCTAGGAGCTTGCTTCAACACATACAAAGTTCCCTTCAACTGGCAGACATGAGTCTTTCTATCTTCAATCTTCAAATCAAAGTTTCTCATTTCATTGTACCAATCTGGTACATTTGCTCAGCTGCAACTCAATATGCACAATCATGTGCTAGCTCTGTGTGCTCTCTGCAAAGCACTATCTGTCTCACTGATTGAGAGTATGTCCTCTCCTCTTTCTGCAACTGTTCCTTCTGGAACTGGGACTCTGCACTTGCAGCTTCTCTGAGGCTGAGAATGACTGCTTCATTCTCACTGTGGCTGCTAAAATCTGAGAGTAACACCTCTTATTCTATCACGACAACAGTTTCATCTGAAACTGAGAGTGGCTCAATAACTGATACTGAAGATAGCTCTTCTTCTTTCATGGAGGTAACGTTATAGTTATGTTTCCATGACCCAGCTAATGTACTGCACCTACTGCTACTCAATTTTAAATATGGGGATCGCTCCCTCTGCATCTCATACTATATATGAATCATGGTTGTTCTGGTTGTCTTCATAAATACTAGAACTATTTCTTCAATAAGTGTCTTGGCATAGTCTTCTCCCTCTTGTTGGGAGAATCCTCTGGACACACATCAGGCTTTGTTCATCTGCAACATGCTTGATCTGTGTAGATCAATCTTGGAAGTAATTACTGACTTCTCTTCTAGTCTCACGGAAGAATCCACATCCTAGTCTTTCTGACTGGCTTTCTTCTCTGTCACTGAAACAAGAGAATCTTCCCAGGAGATTTCGTATCTCCTAGAAGTTTCTAAAGCTACTATCTAGTCTTCTCACGACATCTGTCTCCCAGTCCTGTAAGTTGTGTCTTCCTCTGATCCTTTCTGAGATCAGGCTTACTCTCGATTTCTTCTCAGTCTACAAGGACTTCATTATCTCTTACAGGGCATACTTGATATTTGAATACCAAGTGTAAATACATAGTCATGCTTCAAACGAGATTTCCTTCCCGTTCTAATGTTCGGTCATCTTTGGAGCCTTCTGCTCCTTTCAATCAATCTTCATATGAGATACACTGAATCTCAAGAGATAGCTTCTTCTTCATCTTCTTTGGTACATGAGTGTATATGGTCATGTACATAGTCTGCTTCGTGTCTCATATAATATGTTGCCTTCAACAACCTTCACTATAGCTTCCTCAGAGTTATCACCTGTGACTTGAAACAAGGTCAACAAAACAACAAGCAGGAATAATACTCTTTTGATAATAGTAGATAAAGCAATAGCACGAACAATCATTGTTAGGACCCTGAAATGCCCCTTTTTCACTACACCTTTTGATCATTCAATCTTCTCATTCCTAAGCTAAATGACTATTATAATGAGCACCAAGACCCCTTTTTCCCAAGGTACGAACTATTCATCTTGCTTTTATGTTTTTATTTACTTAGCATGTTTGATTGATAACGTTCACATATTTTACCCATGAAATAATTGAACTAATGATCAAAGTGTTAGAACAACCCACTTCAAGAAACTCGCTGCTGTCACAGCTATGCGCAATTCCTGGAAGCTGTTACATGACTTCTGTAACGGATGCCCATCAATCCCGGAAGCTGTTACAGGACTTCTGCAACAGACGCCCATCAATCCTGGAAGTTGTTACATAACTGCTACGACAGAAGCTTGTTAATCTCAGAAGCTGTTACAACAGACACCACCAGTCCTGTTGTGATGCGACTGCTGCAACACCTGTTGATTAGAATGCTGGCTCACGATGTTGATGAAGGAGAATTCAAGATTTGGTATTAATGATATCTAACGAATAGCCTGAGAATCGGGGATTCTCAGGACTGCTCTGTTTTTGAACACTGATTGACTCCGACTTTAAATAGCAGAGCTTTTGTAATGTAAAGGGTTGTTAGTCTTTTGGCTTGAACGGAAGAAAGGAACGATTATTGTACACAAACATCTTTTTGGCAATTGAATGAAGAAGTGGACTGAATTTCTTTAGCAGATTGTAACCTATCTTTTGAGTGGATTCAGTGAGAAGGAAAGGGCCCACCTTCCTCACCGATTCCCCTCTGTTTCAAATTCTAGATTTAGTCGTTTTTATTGCAAATGGTTTAACTGTTAGATATTTCTGAATACAACTGCTGTTACAATTTAGTTCCTTCTTGGTAATTGCGCATAGACTTGTCTCATGAGAATTAGAAGTCAGTTGCTGAACATGGTTGGAGAATTACTTTTCTTTTTTCTACATTAGGTTAAAAGCTTGCTTTGAAGAATTAAGAGTGTGAAGTGGCTTCTTGCAATAAGTAGATTTCCCTTCAACAATAGTATAGAATTTCTTCCTGCAAAAGTAAATTAGAAAGTTAGATTAAGGTAGGCAATTAATGGTCTTTTGTAGATTCATCAGTTTAGATTGCAATTATGATTTTGATTCTGTAGCACTCCAGTTGTATCAACACAATTGCATTAGCAATATTGTTTGTTTGTTTTGGTGAAAAGAACTTCCCTACTGCAATTAGATTAGAGATGCTTTCATAATCTAGCATAGAGTGTGCAAAATTATCTTGAAATAACAGACTTCCCTGGGTTGACAATTCATATTGAACACTTTGATTTTCCATTCAATTAGACAATTAAAGTGCCCAACATTTTGGCGCCGTTGCTGGGGAAGATAATTGTAGATTTTGGTAAGCACATTAGTTTTTTTTTTAATGAATGGTCTGCATGAATCACCAAATGCGAGAACGAACCCCCCAAAATATTAACATTGCAGGCACTAGAGGACGTGGAGGAAGAAATCCTAATATACTGGGAAGACAGAACATTGTTGATGAGATTATAGCCAGAGCAGACTCTTCTTCAGGATCCATTTTTCGCCCTGCCAATCCTCCAAGAGGACGTGATCCACAGTCAGTAGAAACACCCCCTCTCGAAACATCGTTCTCATCAAGGGCTGAAGCTGAAGTTGTAGCTGAAAGCGAAGCTGAAGATTTGTCACCAACAAATCAACAAGCAACACTGGAGAACATTGAGGATCAAAGGTAGTATAGCCTCGAACCGAGAAAACCTAGAAGAAGCTGTTTATCAGATCAACGGTCAGATAGTCACTAAGGAAGAGTGGGACGCTGTTCATATTGAGTCGAGGGAGAGAGCACATATGGAGAATCAAGGGGATAATGAAGAAGAGCTCTACCAAGAGAATCCACAAAACAACGAGGATCAGGTAAACAATGAAAACACTATCTCTACCCTGTTTTTTCCTATTTCTGTTGTTCCCACACGAGGGATGGCTCCTATGAAAAACATACCTCTCTCGGCTCTCCCAAATTTTCATGGATTATCTACTAAAGATCCGGATGAGTTTCTGTTTGAATTTGACATTTTGTGTAGAAGCTATGACTACACTACCACTGCACAGAAGCTTAAATTGTTTCCAGTCACATTAAATGGAAATGCGTTAAGATGGTTTATGAGCCTTGGAGGGAAAAACATTTCAACATGGATACAAATGAGGCAGCTTTTTCTGCACAAATATCAAGACTACTGTCGAACAAGGGAACGCAGAGAGGAGTTGTTCAAAATGTCACAAAAGGAGGACGAGACCCTTGAGGACTTTGTGGAGCGACTCCAATACAATCTACAACGGTCTGGCCATCCGGATGTGAGTAAGGACATTCTGAAAACCATTTTGCTAAAAGGAGTTAGAGAAGATTGCTTAGATATGCTGAATATGCTTGGTAAAGGAGATATATCTAAGGAATCCTATGAGGACATTGTAGACCTCTGCAAAAGATGTTCTTGAGGATCTACAGGAATAAGTCAGCTACCAAGGATACTACTTTTTCAAGGGTACAGAAATCAACAAATGGAGGAGCAACAAGAGCAGAAATAGGTAATCTATTAGAAAGTTTCAAAACAAAAATGATTAACTCTTTTGCCTCACAAATGGATACTTTGCAGGTCAAACAGAAACAAGCAGAACCAGAGCAAGTATTATGCATTTTCTGTTCAAAATGCAGGAACAAACATCCACCAAGGGAGTGCCCACTGAACAGTGTCCAAGTATGCCTTATTTGTGAATTAGACCATGCCACTGACCAATGTCCTTCTTTACTAGGGGTAAAAGCATCAATGAAGGCAACTAATGAGGAAGCAGAGGCTGTCTATCTGATCACACAAAGGAGACAATGGCAGCGAAGAGGTCAAGGTATGAATTCTCAATTCTCTCCTCCAACATATAATTATTGGAACAATCAGCTACCATATGGCCAGTCTAATGCCCCCCCTCCAAATCAAATGCCACCCTCTTATCAGGATCCCAATGCATGGTTACCTATGCCCCAACAACCGAATCACTATGGGTAACCGAATCACTATGGGTAATGGAACCCATATGGGAGAGGTCCTCAACAACAACTCAATTATCCAAGCCAACACCAACCGAACTTCTTTCAACAACAGTTCCAACCCCCATACCAGCAACAACAATTGCAATTGTGTTAAGGTCCTAACCCGCACATAGGTAGATCAATGTATTCGGATGTAATAAAGGTCAATATTAATAAGGCCTTTCAATAAAATAGAATAAGGCGGATGTAAGAAGACTTAATAGAAGCTTCCGCTTCTAGAAGGATCTTCCTCTAGATGCTTCTCTTAATAGACATATTTAGTATAAATAAGGGTCGAGGGTATGAAAACCCTAGCTTGGAGATTATTGTAACAGAGTGCTGCTCGACTGGAGGTTGCCCTCTCGAAGAGGCTTGTGAACATTGCTTTCTGAATCAAAGTGCTATTTCAGTTGTTGTTCTCATATTATTTCTGTGTTATTGTGGAGATTATGTTGGTTATATTACTGTTATTCTACCATTTCTAGCATTTTATTTTTGTTCTGCGTTTTTATTATATCTGGTATCTTGCAAGTGGTATCAGAGCACTTTCCTTGGCAGAAATTGTGGGTATTTTTTTTCAGGGTAGAGACGTATTCCGACGTCTTTAAGCCACAAAGATCTGTCGTTACACGCATAAACCCGCGGTTGAGGGATTCATACATGCAGGAAAGACAAGTGGTTCTTAAGCGCACATCTGTTGGCCACCCTTGTAATCCCTGTTGGTACCCCTTCGAGTGGTAGCGCATCAGACAACACCTGTGTACGGATCGACCAAGATTTCATGAAGCCCTCTTTAGATAAACCTATCGGTCGTCGGACTGCTATAGTGTCACCGAGAACAACACTCGGGAAGATACTCTCTAGTACCTGGGTAGTCGGGTAGTACGGCTAAGGGTACGGTCTATCCTCCTTAGTTAGTGCCCTG
>ML780018.1:685724-712157 GCA_009831015.1 Picea engelmannii | reverse complement strand
TATATATATATATATATATTATTAAGAAATAATCTTATTTGAAAATAAAAATAGATAGATTTGCTTTCTTTTCTTTCTAGTTGCAATATATAAATAATAAAGTTCCTATCAAGGACAACATTTTACAAATATAAATAAAAGAAGAGAACATATAGAGTAGGTAACTAGTTTCTCCCAACCATAAACACAGAAAAGCTAAATCTATGTGTTCTTGTCACTTCCGAGAATAAATCATTATTCCATGGAGACTAAAAGTTGTATAATATTTACTATATTTTTTTGAGTTTAGTTCTTCTCTTACCATCAAACTCTTTTCTTCACAAGTAATCAACCCCTTTGTAATACCCCAAGGCCGAGCTCCTTCTGAATTGTAATTTTTCTTATAGGCTGGTGAGCCAAGTGGTTATAAGCTGAAAGACTTATGTGTTTATTAGGTTGGTGAGCCATATGCCAAGGCCAATGACCATGATTTTTGTATATGTATTTATGCAGAACATTAATAAAAATATAAACGCTACTGCGTGTAGACTAACTATGAAGAAGAGTTATGGGGGACTAAGCTCCACTAGGTAGGGTAAGGAAGGGGGGGTTATGTATTTGGGCCTAGGGGCTAAGCTAGGGGGATTACCTTTAGAGAATAACATTTTAATATTATTTCTTGAAGACTAAGGTGAACATAATATGTCTTTGTTATCCTAAGTTTTTGGAAAGTGGGACGTAGGATAAATGGAGCACATGCTGCTCCAGGAAGACAAGTGTCGACCTCGGTGCATGCAGTTAAAGTTGAAGCGTCAGCTCGTGTTGGGGGATTCCCATTCTGCCATCCTCCGCCTGAGTTCGTCTTGCCATTCCCCCATCCTGTACGTGAACCCGAGACCTCCGTCATTTGACCTCTGCATACCCTCATACATCTCTGAAACCATAAACCGTGAAGCCGCCCTGTGTTGCTTCCTGTGAAGTCGACGCAATTGTAGCCGCCTTAGCCGTGTTGTGACTTAGCGTTAAGCTTTTGCCTTTTTGGGTGTCCATACACATTTTTCCCTGTTGTTGTTGTTGTTGTTGTTACTGTCACCCATACTTGGCTGTTGTTGAGTCGAACACTGGTTGAAGAGGCAGGTTGTCAGGACTATGAGCAACTCTCCCAGGTGAGAGTTTGTTGGGAAGTGATTTCTCCAGGAAGGGAGTTCGGTAGTAGCTACAGTCTGAGACTTCTCTTTCAACATGTTGTTGAATCCCAAGGTAAGGGAGGTGTACTAGTCGATGGACTTGTATTAGTGAAGGTGTATCCTTCTGGGGTGGAGCAGGCATGTGGAGAATGAGGATCTGTGGGTTGTGGGCATAAGTGGCTCCTGGGATAAAAGATCCTTCCTGTTGCTTTGTGCAACTTTCTTGTTGTCCTTGCCAAGCCTAGAATTCCCTTGCCCGGTGGAGTTTAGTCCCAACTCGGGGGTGACCTACTGCTGAGAGTGATGAGCAGCACAGTCTAAGGCTAGGAGGTTTGTGGAAGGTCTACACGCACTTGGTGGATTTACTCCAGCTAAAAGATAAGTATCATTGTTGTGCTTAATTATGTATTTTATGCATGTTTTGTAATACTTGAATGTTATCATGTATTTCGTTGCATGTGGATTTACTGTTAATCTTGTTTGAATCTGAACTGGTAGCAGTAATTATGTGTTATCGTGATTAAGTATTTTAAATTCATTAAAATGCATATATATCATATAAGTGTATATTCTGCATGGTAGCATTACCCGGTCTCTGGAGGGTCGAAGATGTTACACCCTTCCTCCCTGTGTTTTTTAATAACTTTGACTAATTCTTTTTAAATTAGTCTCATCCCTAACCTTAGGTTGACGTTACATTGCTTTATTAATTTTGGAACATACTTTCCATGCAACTAGTCATGCTGTTGCAAATTAGAAGCAATTTGTTAAGTCAATGATACATGGCATTCATGTCCTTTTCATATATGATGTTTGTTCTCAGAGACCGTAACGAACGATATATACACATAATATCGAGGTTTGCATTAAATACGTGTCCTTGATAGTTCAAGCTTTTGCAACACCACCTTCACGCAGCGAAATCTAAGACAATAGGTGACCTTGATTGACTACCATGGAGTCTATTAGGTTATCAACTTGGATAAGTGTCAAATTTAGAGGGTTTCCCCTTCAAAAATCCATTACATGTTTATGGCCATTTTATTGGGAGACCATGAGCTCGTCTACGTGGCCTTGATTGACTACCATGGATTATATTAGGTTATCAACTTGGATAAGTGTCAAATTGAGAGGGTTGCCCCTTCAAAAATCCATTACAGGTTTATGGCCATTTTCTTGAGAGACCATTAGCTCGTCTACGTGGCCACTTTGTTGAGAGATCATGAGCTCATCTACGTTCTGTAATTAGATAATTATTATATTGTCATCAAAAGGCAAAATCAAAATGGTCTCATAAATTAGTTATATAATTAGGAAAAGAGAGTCTTGTATAAGTCCATGCTACATATTTCTTTGTATAATTTCCTTTTCGTGATAAGGGAGTGGTTGACGGCGAATATGACATTCATATTTGTGTCATGCTTGCCGTATTTCCATTTTCTGGATTTAGACTTTAGCCATAATAATTTTGCATTTAGTACTTGTTTTGGTTTTTTAAAATAATTTATTTTATGGATTTTTAATACTTATTGGAGTCACGATTTGCAATAATTTCCTGCAATCTTACTTTTTCATTAGTTTATATTTGAGATGCCAACATGACGCGTGGTATAACGTGTTCCAGTTTGAATTGGGCTAAAAGCTAATACTTCATGGAGTCAGGATTTGCAATAATTTCCTACCGTTGTAGTTTCTCATTGGTTTATGTTTGAAATGTCAACATTACACATAGTATAATAAATAAGTTTATGTTTGAAATGTCAACATTACACATAGTATAATAAATAAGGGGGTTTCTAGTCCTACAAACAAGGGATCATTCGTGACTTGGCAGTTGACCTGTTTTCCCTCTCTCTCATTAGAGATAGGTGTTGTACACATTAAATTATTTTTCTTCACAAAAAAAGTTAAAATAAAAAAATTACAATTTGTCAATATATAATTTTTAAGAATAATACTTAAAATTCAAAACTAAATATATTTATGAGTTTCAAAGTTGTATGATATATTATTAATACATGAACTTAGTAGTTGGTAAGTATGATTGATTCCTTTTATAACTTCTTTCTTACAACTATTGATCTCCGTGTTGAATTTCATATTTAGAGCATTGAACATTATGCTAATTCTAGAACTCTCTCAAGAGGCTTTCCCAAGTAGTTGATATTGAGAAGTTACAAAAATATGTCGAAGAAATGTTCTTTAAAGTGAATGTCTCTTTTTTCAACAATGTTTTTGCATGAGTTTCTCTTCCCATAGCATACTAGTAACTAGGGATATAGATTTTGTAAGTGGTCCTTGAAATAATATTTTAGGGATATTATGTTTAATAACATATGGTCATTGGAAACCAATTTCCATGAAAATTATGAATGTAATTTATATTGTGGAAATTAATCACAGTTACATTAATAAAATGTCATATTTTCCATAGCATGGTTTCATATTTTTCAACAACTATAATTTTTCATAAGTAGCTCACCAATGTCAAAATTGGATACCAAAGCTTCATTAACCTTCCCATTAGAGCCACTCCTAACGAGCTCAAATTAGATTATTTTCAACGCATCTCATAAAAAGACATTAAACTATAATTGAGGTTCAAATTGTGAAAAACCTCTTGATGTTCTATAGTGAAAAGTGTTCTATAGTATTTATTAATTTCTATATTACCTATTTGAATAGGTTAGACATAAGATTGTTTCATTCAAGTATAAAATATATATTTTGAGCATTAGGTGATTTTTTGAAAGATTCAAGAAGCCAATGCTTGGTCCTTTTAGATTTCTTTGGTAGTTGTTTGGTTGAAGAATATCATTTTGTGTTGATCCCTACATCAAAAAGACAAGTTGGCTTTGTTGATCTAATGTGCATGCATCCAACTTGTTTTACAATTATATTCCAAAATTAAGGAATGAGTATGTATTTCCATATACTATGTTTCGACATTTAATGATAGCTTATATTATAAGGATAAGCTTTACACATTTGTAAATGAAGTATTAAAAAGGGATAGCATAGATTAAAATTATTGACATACATTAAAAAAAAAAAAAAAATCGTGATATGGATCTCTTTTTTTTTGTCCAAATGAAAAGAATTGTTTATTTTAGATTTTCAATATAGAAGGGTTAAACCAACAATACCCATTCAAATTGAAATATGACCTCACCCTTCAAATTTGATCCCTAGTGTTGTAGATGACCAAAGATGACCAATTTTATTACTCCACTTGCTCATGTTTTGTAATGATACTTTAAGGTGAACTTTCTCCAAGATACGACAAGCTCATTTCTATTTTTTGAATAGGATTAGATCAGTCTAGAACTATTGAATGTAGAGTAGAATATTTCCAATTAGACCTACAAGAAGAGACTAGACAAGTCTAGTGAGACTTGAGAAGCTAATAACTGAGAATACCTCAAGCTAATGTAGAAAAAGAGTTAATTGTAAGAAAAAATTGTAGTATAAGAATTCAGTTTGGAAGGAAGGCTAGAAAATGAAGGTACATATGATTTAGCAAAAGTAAAAGGATAGATGCGAGTTTGGGATTGATTGGTTTGGTGAAAAAATTTTGTTTCACTCGAGATTAGGGCTTGTTTTCAGGGGTACACAACAATGCTATAATAAAATGAAGAGATTTATTTATCATGATTAATCCTTATGGAGAGTTGTAATTCTAAATCACGGAAATGAGGAAAGAAGAAAGAAAAAAAAATCCAATTTATTTACAATGAATGCCCCAAAGGAAAGTAAATACTTCTCCAATTTTTGGGGGGTGAGATTAATTATTTGATATTTTTCTTTAGAGAGATTTAACCATTACTTGATATTTTTTTATTTAGTTTTAGGTTCATGAATTTTTGGTATGGTACTTTCTTTGTGATCATTATCATTACTCTCCATATGACATTCCTTGGTTTCATTATCCTTTGTGTCACGTCTCCACATTGTGCCTATCCAAATATTGCTATCATGCACATCTTGAGGGCGTGTGGCACTGCAATGTTTCTCACTTGGTTTCTTAGCAGCACCAAGGTTACTTCAACCAGACTATGCCTCTTTACCTAGAGCATACCCATACTTCATTTTAGGCTATCGGTGAGTCACACTCCCACTTTTATGAAACTCTTATATATTTAGACATTTCTTAAAAAATCTTAACACTTAGTCATATTTAAGAATGCATCCATGAGAAACCAAGAGAATTGTGGAAAAAATGAAATACAAACACAAATATAGTGTGGGTGGTAGGAACCATGCCTAACACCAAGCTAAGTTTTTTTTATTGTGAAACATCTACAATATGAGCACTATCAACTTGGTTTACAACTTCGGTGGAGTCAAATGACTCGCTTCACCTTGCCAAGACACTCATGCATAGATTCGTCACAAAGACTCTCTATCGCAATTGTCTTTGCGACCTCTTGTGGTGCACCTAAGATGTGCCCTCGATCACAAATGTGTTGACTTTTCATTTATGCAGATTTCACAAGTTTCAATTTTTTCTCACATGTGCCTCCAACAGACCTATGTTTCCATACTTCCCCAAAATCGACCAAAGAGAAGCTCTCCCAACTTTTTACATCAAATCCTCTGCAAGGCAACACAAGTCCTCCCAAGTGGAGCAACTTGGCTCCTTGAGGGAGCTCACCCCTCTTTGTCTGCCTCAAAACCACAGATTTGTTCTTGATTTCCTTGTCTTCCAAGTTCTACCAAGCTACCTTCCTTGTTTATGTTCCCTTGTGCCTTTATAGGCACCTATTCATTGTGTCTCCTTTCCCATGGGTGATTTGACCCATCATTTCATCAAGTAGTTCCCCTTCACAAGGTTGGGTTGACTCCTCATGTGGGAACATTCAGGTATCTTTCCTAGCTGACCCATCAAATGATTTGTTCCTCCTTCTTTCCAACCCACCAATATGTCTAACCGACTCATTGTCTTATGTGCAAAAACCCCTTAGGTGAGTCAAGACAACTCTCCTAAGTGCACCCCCCATGCCTTAGTCGATTTTCCTTCATTGATGGAGTGCCTAAGTCATGCCCTCAAATATTCATAAAACTATCTGTATTTTGACTTATGTCACAAGGAAACTTGTGTTGAGTCACCCCTTAGCACATCATGCAACCAAGGAACACCAATTCTCCCCTCTATGAATGCTTTTGTCTCCTTATTCGCACTGAGTGTCTTTCCTACCTGAGTTCCTCCATTTTGGTCTGTGGTGGAAGTCCACACATCTAGGTATGGCATCACCGACCTTGCATCCTCCACCACCAAAAGTCATTTATGTCCTTGAAAACATCCACAAAATATCTAATATCCAAGTCTCTTCTTGAACTCATATGTCTGTTGCAACTAATTCTATTGGAAACCCCAAGTCTCGTGTCAACTCAAAACCCCAAAATTCTATTAAAGTGGAAATCCCAAGTTTCCACTTTCACAACAATCATCTGCAACATGTGCAACCATCCTTAATTCCCTATTCCCAAATTTTCGTTTGACCAAACTGTCTGCAATGATGGAAAGATGTCTCCTCCCCAACTATGTTTGCAATGTCTAAGCTGCCATTGTCCCACTTCCACAATCACTCTTCGTTTCGTTGTTGTTGCTACTGACTTAATTGTTGAGGCAACCTCAACCAAAACTTCAAAATTATTTAAGTGTTTAATTCCTCATGACTCTCTGCTGCAATCATACTTAAACCAACTCTACCATGTCACCACACACTACATGCCTTAAGTCCTGCACTGGTTGGGTAGCTAGTCTAATTGTCAAGTCAAGTTATTGAAATATAAATCTCCATTCTCAAACTTAGTCTTTTATGTATTCATCTACCTCACTCCATCCAACTCTAAAAACTAAGGAAAGTTTCCATCCTTTTGTCACTACTGCTACCATCGTCCGATCTTCTTCAAGGAGGTCCTCCACAATGTTTAAGTGTTTAACTTCAAACCTATTGGTGGGTTCATACTTTTACATGGTTCCATAATTTGATCCATATGTGCAATGATATCAGACTAAGGCAAGGTCTCCCCTCACATTTCTAAACCATGAATTCACCACCAAAAATATATATATGTGACAACTCTACTCCACTACCCACATCATGGCACGATTAGAAAATATTCTCCAAGGACTGCGAAAATCTTCTCCAAGGACAACATGTCCATACTTCCCTTTGCCTCACTACTTCATCACTCGACCATGTTGTTGCATCTACCTCTATATGCCTTGGAATGGTTAGGATTCACCCTAAACCATGCTACCCAAAGAAATAAAAACACTCATGCCCAAGTAATCTCTTCATGTTGCAATATGTTTTTTCACAAAATCCTCCAACCAAAGGAAAGTGTTCAACTCACCTCCTTTCTTCAAGTCGTCTCTCTACAAATCAACATATGTGATCAGTGTGCCTGGCGTGCCTGTTGTAGGGGCTAGTTGACTCTGTCGACTAGACCCGTGTTGAAGGGGGCTCTTAGGCCTCATAAATGTCATCATACCTATGAATTTAATATAGGTTAAAGTGGATAAATATATGTGTATAATCGTTGAATGGACCTAAACGGGTGACTAGTTTGAGTGGGTGCAACTTCTCCAATGATCCATATAATTGTAAAAATACCTATCAAAGAATGAATAAATATTGTATAACATTCTCCCCAATATATCTTCCTTGATGGTATCTTATGTGCATGTCATGATGTAGTATCTTTCCTCAATGTTGGTTAGAAGTTAGCCTTCCAACATCTGACATCGTTTCCTCCTTCATTCAGATGGGTGACAACAACAGTGGATGGGGGGTGGTCTGTCCCTAAAGAATATGGAGAGATAAGAAGAGATCGATATGGAGAGATAAGAAGTGATCAATTGATTCTCCTGCATGATGATTATTTTTTATATTGAATAAGCTTAAGAAGATTTGTTGGAGAATCTCATGGATGTCTCTCACTCATGGATGTTTCTCAATCAAAGATAAACATGTACACACAAAACAAGAAAAAAATGGCTTGAAGAAATATTACATGCAAAAATGGTGCTCTAGTACACTTCTCGCAAAATAATTACCAAATAATGTTCATGATATTTTCATGGGTCATGGAAAGAAATCGACCATGAGGAGTCTTGTTTGACCAAAAACGAAGAAGAAGAACTACTAAAGAATCAAAGAACTAGTGTTCCTCCTATTCCTGATTTGAATACGCTTGTGGAAAGACGATCTCAAAGATTAAAAATGTTGATGTGTTGAAGATTGACTTCTCTCCATAAAATTTTAATCACGATGGAGCTTTCAATGAATGTGTTGAATCGAATTGACATTGTCCAGCCACCATCGCACCATTAATAAGAGAATAAGAATTATCAATTTGTAGGAAGAAAGAACCA
This sequence comes from Picea engelmannii, assembly GCA_009831015.1. NCBI lineage: Eukaryota > Viridiplantae > Streptophyta > Pinopsida > Pinales > Pinaceae > Picea > Picea engelmannii. The sequence goes on along the minus strand of ML780018.1, from coordinate 703,607 downwards.
TTGATTTTCCCTAGTGAAAGAAAGTCACTTTTCTCAAAGAGTTTGACAAATAAAGACCAAGTAGGTAGATCTCTCTCGACTGCATGTATTGATGGGTTTCTATGAAAAAATAATCCACTTGGGATATTTATGATTTCTCACAAATTTTCTGTTGGATTACTTAGAGAGGGGGGGGGGGGTGAATCAGTAATGAGCAATTATACCAATTATTAATCTTTTAAACCACAATTTATATTATTTTACTTATTCAACCATGTCCATATGTTCATAATCAATATCTTACCATATCATAAGCATTAACATTCATCAATTCATAATAAACAATAAAAAACACATCCACACAATGCACAGTACACCAATATTTATGTGGAAACTCAATGCAGGAGAAAACCACAAAATGCTTTTCTTATATGGAAAGAATTACATTCAAGGAAGCACCAACTTCCAATTCTCCAGATAAAACTATAAGGAGGCTCTGACCCCCTAGTTTCCTAGGCTACAACATGAGGGAATCTCCAACTCCCCAATTCTTTGGCTACAGCCAGAAGGAGGCTACAACCCCCTATGTTCTTTGGCTACAACCGGAATTTTGCTACAACCACCTATCCTTTCCCCGTCCAACTGCCCTAAAATATAAGTAGAATGATGGAACCATTGTCACACTATCATTGTGAGATATACTGTTATAAACTTGTACCAATCTGTTCCATTGACCTGTAATCAACCTATGCCACTTTTTTATAACCAACCTGTACATGTGCCTTGCCTATACCAACAAAACTAAATACACCAACAACATGTACCAATACTCTCCTCAATATATCCTATCTGATAAGATAAATCTAATATCCAAAATTACAAGAATATCACTCAAACCATGTGCCAACAATGCACATCAACCATGTACATAAACATTGTTTGTTTTAATAGTTTACCTACTCCGATATTACCTTACTGTCATAATTTGACCCAGGTTCATATTTAAAAAGCTTCCAACAAAATCCCTCTAAAGCTATCACCCCCCTGGTAAACCAGAAGGCAGCGCAGTACACAGGGTGCACTACGCAGTCTCACCCGAGATAGTTCTATGGGTGGTTGCAATACTCAGACACTTTCATCCTGGGAACAAGTGGGGATTTGTGGTTGTACCTTGTGATATTCATTGATTATTCTAACATCTTAATGAATCTTACTTATGCAAGTGAAATATCATATCTAACTAGTTCCTTCATTCATTTATCTAGCATTTAATCATTAACAACAATGGATATGCATAACATTCAATCTTACTTATAACATTTAATCTTACTTATAACACAAGTTTTATCGTGGTTCACCCCCTCTTGGGTTACGTCAACAAATATTTGGCTCTCATCTCTTTATTATGTCTCAGCAATATATCATGTCATGCGCATTTATAGTCTTGGATCTTACAATCTTCATAGGCTTCCCGATCCCTGTGAGGCTGACTAGATCGCATCAGGCTCCTTAGCCTGCGATCTAACCCTCAAGATCAATTTTCTCGACTCTTCTCTATATCACCAAATTACAAATTGTTGTAGTTCTATCCTTTCTCACTCTTCTCTCTGTCTCTCCCTCCCTAGACCTCCTAGGTACTACTTATACATATTCTTGGTTTATCAACCATTACAATATCATGAAAAAACCCTAAACCTAATGTATTTAGTTCTCCCTTGTATGCATGCCTCACATGCTTCCTTGGCATCTGCTGCTTTTCCTTCCAGTTGTCTTTTCTTTCCACTTCATGCTTTTCTCTCCAAAAATGGCCTTTTCCAAAAAATGGGCCTTCGCCCAATAGGCCCTCAACACTAACATGTGGCTCGTCCCGAGCCACCTAGACTATGCGTGCTTCTTCAACAACTCTTGCTAGAGTGTGGAACTTGTATGCAAGTTCCCTTTCCTATGTTTGATCCTACATGAGCTTTTCTTTGAGCGCATCTAACACTTGCATTGTGATCTCCTTCCAGATCATTTTTGCACACTCTGCCTATGTTTTCTCCATGTTCTTCTTTGTCTCCTCTTCCTGCGCAATGACCTCTGTTACTATCTCTTAGAGAGTTTCCATTTGAATTTGTCGATCCTTATTTTGTGTCTGTGCAACTACTAGCTCTTCTTGTAGCTTCTTCATGTCTAGCACTCCTTTGAGGCACTCGGTGATCTTCATTGTTTTCTACCTCTGCTTGAGGTCCTGGATGGTTCCTCTTATCGTTTCTTGTTCCTGGTCGCAGTGTTGGACCTGTTCATATTATTATAACGTTGTCCATAGTTGCGTCGCCCTATCAAACAAGTCCATAGCTGCGCTGACTTGTCATTCCATTTCCTCCATTTGTCCTACAGCTTCTTTCCTCCTTTGTTCCTTCACCTCCGGGGGAGTCATAGGAATGAGTTGTTCCCGGAGGTTTTCAATCTCCTATCGGTATTGATCAATTTTTTGCACAATATGATCAATATTCTGCGCTATGGTAGGCTCTATTATTTTCATGCTATTTTGGATTTTGTCATAGGCTGCAACCACTCCCTGCTCGAGCCTATCTATGCGATCTTTCTCGTCTTTGGTATCGATATTGACCTACTCGAGAACTAATTCCAATGCCTATTTTCTCTCCTTTGTACGCTGCAACTTTGTTGCTTCTGTTCGTGTGTGTGACTACACCTCTAGTGTGGCACTGACTTGTAGTTTGTACAATTACTTGGTTGGTATCCACTCCATTACCAATTGTATATGCGCCAAATATTGCAGGGATGTCTGGGCTACAATCTCATCCATGCGTAGCATGGTGGGTGTAATGTGGAAGGTCAGGCTCACCTGCGCTATGGTCTATATCATATCATTCTCGCTCAAAGAAGTCCTGAATTCTGTTTCTGATGCTACAGAGAATCACTTTATTCCCTTATTTTCCCTCTACGATCCTCTGATATGCTCTAGGAGCTACCTTATGCTAGCCATCTCGTCCTGAATGTGGCCCCTTTGGTTTTGGGCGTCTTCAAACTCCTCAGTTGTACGATCTTGGACTCTTTCGATCACAAGTTCAGTTTCATCCTCAGTGATTGTATATTTTGGCAGCTTCTTGTTCACCTTGGCCTTTTTGCGCACAACCCCAGTGTGTATGATTGGCCTCTTGGTCTGGCTTGGTCCCTGTGGGGTGGCAGTCGATGGGGTTACTTGTGTTGTCGTTGTCCCTATTTATGGTTCTTTTGGTGCTTGGGTAGTGTCCTTTTGTCCGGCCTCTGTACCTTTCTTTTGGCACCCCCCTTCTTTTGTTACGTCTTCTTCTGACTTGGCTTTGGATTTTTAGGTGCAATTTTATCCCCGACAGGTTTTTGAACTTTCCCTGTGTCGACATTTGTACCTATAGGAATCTTTTGATTGAGGACTGGAATTCTGCAGTCATCTTTCCAATCCCTTATTGCCATCTCTACTACTTATTCCTTGACGTAGTATGTAAGTTGCAGCCATTCCTTATCGAGATCCCTTCTCGCTTGGATCCATATGGTGTGCATGGTTTCTTTGAAGTTCGCGATGTCCCGGTATTGCACAACCACTTCTGGAGTAATTCTCCAACTATTTTTAATACTCTCTTAGAGATCGTTATAGTATCGCGCAAACGTTCTTGCATTTGTACTTTTGATTTTGGGGTTCAACGTGTTCCCCAACGATGTGTACCGCATTGTGCAGCAACGAATAGTCCTCTCACAAAAATATGTATATTGGGGCTCCCTCCATCTGATCAAGGCGATCAAGATTAGTAGCCAAGAGTAATGAAACTTTGTTCCCAGGTCTTGTGCATTTTTTCATTCGTCAAGGAACATGTTTAGTAAGTACGAGGCACAACTGAGCATACTAGCCTTCGCGCATTGCGTTGCAGTCGCCACGACCCTAACAGGGACTTCCTCCTTGCGACACTTCCTGATTAGTTTGCAAGCCATGAGTTTGGTGTCCAGCCTTGTTGTTGTGTCACTGATGCACTTGATGATGATTCTACGTGACCCTCTCTCAGTGCCATATGTCTTTTTCATCTCCTCCACTAGTGCCTTCTCCTATGTTTTGTCATCGAAGTACTGCGTGGGATTCTCCCCTCGAGATGGTAGATCTATGATAAAATAAATGAGCTCCATGCCTATAGAGATAAGCTCTTCCAACCATAGGTAACCTCTGTGGGTGACTACCATCAATTGTGCAATGCAGTTGTTTGCGTCTTGACCCCTTCCAAAATGTGGAATATTGAGCAGCTTTAGAATTTCGGTGTTGGCTAATCCATCTGCCCACTTTTTTGGTTGTAAAATTGGATCACCAAAGGGCCTTGTACCTACGCTGTCAAGGTAGACCTGCCTTGAAAATTCTAAGAACTTTTCCACATCGTCCATGTCATGGTCCAAGTAGCGCAGTCTTTCCACGCATCCTAGAAGGTTAGGCGTGGCCTACACCCCTTCAGGAATGCGTGGTAGGACTATGGATGTTTCATCTTGTCTGTGCAGTGGTGTTGACATGGGTTGTTTGATCTCTCTTCATGGTGGTTGGCTTGAGGTTCCAGCCTCCATTATTCTCGCTTCAGCGTAAGATTCTGGTTGGCCGATAACATATTCCACTAGTCCCTCCTGCTACTGCGCAAGCTACACTCTATGTGACTATCTTGGCGTGATAGCTTCTCTGTGTTTTTGGGTTGTCCCATTTACCCTCTGGGCTCCTTCAGCGTGCGTAGGTCGTGAACGATTAACTACGTCCTCATCCTATTCACCCTGTCCATTTCCCTGCATGTCAATGTCCATGCCAACCACTGTTGTTGGTTGGGATTCCTCCAGCATGAGTGTGGGGGTCGTTGGTTCCATATGGGGTGAGGGAATTTCGTTCAAGTTGATGAATTCCATGGCCTATGTAGGTTCCTATTCAGTTTCCTATGTCTTTTGTGGTGCTCTATGGTGGCTTCAAGGTTTCTTGTTGAACTGGCTCGATGCATCGAACTTGGGTGGTGCCATAGTGGTTAATGGTGAATTCTGCCAAACTGGTTTGCCTTGTATCTCTTGCTAAATCACTCTCCTCTCTGTATGCTCTATCTCTCTATGATTTCACAATATCACAATAAGATTTATGTTGCCCGTGTACCTTATTTATTTATGAAGTGTCGTGAAGCTTCTAGGAGAAGCTACCCAAGCTGTGATTTAAATGAAATGGCGCTTCTTACGTATGTGACATTCAATTTCCTCGATGTTGCCAGTTGGCACGATTAATGCAAAGGCGCTTCGAGAGTACTTGACATTCCATTTTATAAACACTGCCAGTTGGCACAATTAATTCAAAGGAAATTCGAGAGTACGTGGCATTCAATTTGATAGATGCCGCCAGTTGGCGCCTTTTTGTCGTAACCGCCATTTTTCAAATTTATGCAATTTTCTGACCATTGGTCTTTTTCCAGCGCGCTGGGATTTTTGAGTGCGCGATAGATTTGTGTTGTCTCACCTTTCCTTGGTTCAGAGTGTGTCGGTCTTATTTTATGCACATACTTTTCTCTTTTCATCGTGCTAAATCCCTTCTCTTATTTTTTTTGCATCTCTCTTTATTGCGTGGTAACTTTCTAAGTGCTAGGAGGTCAACTGTCCCTATAGAGTTTCAGTCAACTCCCATTGAACATTCCTCCGATTTATGTACCTCTTAAATCTTTCAACTATACATATCCTCCATCTGTGATAGTATTCACTTCATATGGTCCCAACCAATGTATTCTGAACTTTCCTGGGTGCTGAAGAAATTTACTATCATACACCAAGACTAGGTCTCCCTCCTTGAAAATCTTTCTTTTAATTTGTCTGTCATGCCAAGATTTTTCCCTCGTTTTATGTACCTCTTGGTGAAATCCTTCTAGGATCCTATCTTACTCCATCTCCATCAACTGACTTAGTCGTTCTTTGATTGTGCCTCATTTTTTCATGTGGGTGATCGCTGCTACGCGTAGACTAGGTGATGCAGACCCCCCTTCTCTCCTAAGGACTGCATGACCTCCTGGTCTAGGATCGATCAAGAAATTGACTCTGATTGACTCTTTGGCCCTCAATAACCTCAAATCCACTTAACATGCTTATATTTCCCTTAAAGCACAGGTTATATGGAACCTGCATCTTTCTCCTTAACGCCCTTAATATTCAGCGTATTTAGACTCTATCTCTCCTAGTTAATCCCCTCCCTTTATGTGACTAAGGTTATGACCAGTCACCTAATAGAAAGGGCTGTCACAACTTCGCGTATCAGGCCTTTTCATGAGAGTCACTTCGACTCTCTCGACTTCCAAAATCCTGACAGGAGCCTAGCACATGCTAGCCCCTATATTCTCCTTCACCGACGTGACCCTTCACTATGACCGTGGGCCAATCTTCCGAGCACGTCATGATTTTGCGTTTCGCGAGTTCTCACTTTGAAAATCGTCTACCTAGACAAATCAACATTCCAGATCTCTCCTCGATCCAACGGCTCAGATCCAATTGCGATTTTTCATTTCGCAAGTTCTCAGAACTCTTACCTCTAGTTTCATGAGTCACGAACTCCCAACAAGACCAGATCTACAGTTCATCTCCCTCCTTCGATCAATGGCTGTGATCAAATCACGATTTCACATTTCACAAGTTCTTGTAACTCTGCCTTTGAATTCTTTAAGTCACGAGTCATCGAAATGCTGATATCTCGCCATGTGTCCTCCTTGACGATGGAATGCCTCGATGATTTTGGAATGATAAATAGTTGTGATCTTTTCGCGAGTTCGCACTTAACTAATCCTCACGACTCTTCTCTTTGAATTTTCCACTTTGCGAGTCAGCGAAATGATGATCTCTCACCACGTGTCCTCCTTGACAATGGACGACTCTGATGATTTTGGAGTTTCTTAAGTCTAATTCTCTTGTACACTTTCAAATATTTAAGGTTAGTTCACTTTACCTTGATCGGACGGCTACGATCCTTTTGCGTGCAGATCGGACAGCTAAGATCCTTTCTATGGCTCTTAGATCGAACGACTGATATCTTTTCTTTACGCTTAGATTGGAAGGCTGAGATATTTTCCTTTGCACTCACTCCTCATTGTCTAGACGTTGATCGGACAATCCAGATCTTTTCCCTTGAGCTTATGCTTTCTTCTAACTTAGAAGATTGTTTTTGAAAGATTTAAAGGCTTCGACCTTTATCCTTCCTGTGAGTTTACTTCTTGGATCTTGTTCGCACTTCTTGGAAAGTGATACCCCTCCTGAGCTTGATCTCCTCAAAGATTTCGATCTCCCAAGCATTTCTTGATTTTCCAGGAAATTCGTCAAACTCAGACCCAAAGATTCTTGAAAAGAATTTTTTTCACCCTCATGGAGTTCCTATGCTCTCGTCCTTTGACTTCTTTATGGAGTCGCTTTGACTCTTCGTCGAATTCCATAACTGTGCACTCTTTACAACATATATTTACACAGATTTGAGTTCTGCAACGACTGTGCACTTCTTGTAGCAGTCACTTTGCACTCCTTGCAAAGGAAATCTTACTCTATTTCTCCTGAGTTTTACGAGTCGAAAAATACCCTATCAACGCACTCCTTGCGGACTGTGTGCACACCTTGCACCGGCTCACAAAGAAAAGCTATTTTTAAAATTTATACAAGCATTTCAAATCTAAATGCACTCGTAGCAATATTCATTCATTCTTGAAAAGATTTACGGCAACAACAGGGAGATTGTAAACAATATTCACACCATACATTGGATCAATTTTCCTCTGTTATCTTCATTCAAAATCAAGAAAATGGTTACAGCTAAAATCAGAGAAACAACTACTGTTCACAAATTCCTACTTGCTCATAATTCTCGTAACCCTCCTTTAGGGTGTACAAAACCTCTCTTTATACAAAATAAAACAAACTAACTTCTACCTAATTGTGGTTACATCGAGACTAGGGTTAAATCCCAAGTCACACGTGCTCATTTTGTCTCCATGCACGTGATATTTCCTCTTTTTTTCTATCAGCTTCAAAATATTGTAGTACCGACCAGCGTTCGATATTTTGAATTGGTCCTCAGGCGTTGAGTTGTCCTGCCATGTGTACTTGCTGACGATGCTCCTGCATCATACACCCCCTGGACAAAAATTCACGGACTCCTGTCAATGAGCTCCTGTACCGACTTTCCATGCTTCTGGATATTAGCTTCACTCTCCCAATTGGCACCTTCTATCGGGTGTCTCTTCCACTTGACCAGATATTCAAAATAGTTCTTCCTCTTGGTCTTCTTACCAATCCTCTAATCAACAATCTTTTCCATCTGTGGTTTTTCTGCTATAGGAATTTGTTTCTCCCACTGAATCTTCTCTTCATATGTTGATCCCTCTGTTTCATCCTTCCTGTAAGGATATAGGTCCGAGACATTGAATATGAGTGATATGCCCACATCATCTGGCAGCTCAATCTCATAGGTGTTTGCATCAAACTTCCTCAAGATATTAAACGACCCTATCTTCTTCATCTTTAGCTTTTTATATGACCCTCTAGGGAACCTTTCCTTCCTGAGATGTGCTTGAACCTGATCTCCTATTTCAAATTGGAGTTCTTTGCGATGTTGGTCTTCTCTAAGTTTGTACTCTTGGCTAGAATTCTGCAACTTCCCCTTGATCTGGCTATGGAGATTTTGCATTTCTGCAGCAAAATATTTTTCTCCAATGCTTTTGATCTCACTCTGTTCCAAGTCTCTCAACTCAAATACTCCCCTAAGTTGCATCCCATATAATATTTGGAACGGGATCTTCCTAGTTCTCCTATTTGGTGAGTCGTTGTATGCAAATTCTGCTTGTGACAAAATCTGATCCCACTGATTATGGTTCTCAATGACCAGACTCCTCAACACGTTCCCCAAAATTCTATTTACCACCTCAGTCTAACCATCTTTCTGAGGTTGATAGGCTGAGTTGAAGGACAAATCTATCCCTAACTTCTTCCATAGTGTTCTCCAAAAATGACCAACAAATGTTGTGTCTCTGTCTGAGACAATGCTTTTGGGTAGGCCGTGAAGTCTCACAACTTCCTTAAAGAACAGATTTGCAACATGTGTTGCATCACTAGTCTTCTGGAATGGGATAAAGTGTGACATATTTGAAAATCTATCCACCACCACAGATATGGAATCGCATCCTCTTTGTGTTCTTGGCTGTCCCAACACAAAATCCATGCTTATTGCATCCCAAGGCATGTCCGGTATGGGAAATGGTTGATACAATCCAATGTTTTGTCTTTTACCTTTTGCATGTTGGCAGATTCTACATCTGTTCACGAATTTTATCACATTTGTTATCATACCTGGCCAATAGTATGAACTGCTCAACTGTGCAAATGTCTCATCATGGCCGAAATGTCTAGCCAATTCTCCACTATGTTTTTCCTTCAAAAGTTTATCCCTCATTGAGCATTTTTCTATGCATAATTGATTGACCTTGAACAACAATCCCTCCTGAATCATATACTCTATCCATTGGCTCCTATCTCTCAGCACGGGATTCATGCATGATTTGTATACTTCCTTGAAATCTGGATCATCATTGTACATTTCCTCAAGTTGTTCATACCCTAAGGTCTTTACTTGAAATTCCTACAGAGTCAAACATCTCCTACTCAATGCATCAACAACTTTGTTAGCATTCCCACCAATATGTTTTATGAAAAAAGTAAACTTTTGCTTATACTCAATCCACTTCGCATGCCTCTGATTCAATTTTTCCTGGCTGGTTATGAATTGTAAATCTTGGTTATCACTATACAAGACAAATTATTGTGGGACAAGGTAGTGTCTCCATTTCTTCAGGACTTGGATTATGGCATAAAAATCCTTGTCATAGGTGGAGTATTTTCTCTTAGTCTCATTCATCTTCTCACTGAAATAAGCAATGGGTCTATTTTTCTGCCTCAAAACTCCCCCAATTACAATTCCACTTGCATCACATCTCACCTGAAACATCTTCTCAAAATTTGGCAAGACTAGAATTGGTCGCTCTGTTACTTTCCTTTTAAATGTATTGAAGCTCTTCTCAGCCTCCTCTGTCCATTTAAAAGACTTGTGCCTCTTATTCACTGTATCCATCATTGGTGCACAAATTCCACTAAAATCTCTGATGAAATTCCTATAGAAACTCACTAATCCATGGAAGCTTCTTACCTCAAACATGTTCCTTGGTGATGGCCATTCTTTGATTGCTTTCACCTTCTCTGGATCCATCTTCAATTCATTTCAAGAGATCACAAAACCCAATTAAATGAGTTATTTATTCATAAAACATGACTTCTTTAGGTTTATCAATAGATTTTCATATTGTAGTCTCCTCATCACCAGTGTCAGGTGCCTTAAATGATCCTCTTTAGTCTTGCTAAAGATCAGTATATCATCTAGATACACCACCACGAACTTGGCAATGAAATATTTTAGTATTTCATTCATGAACCTCATAAAAGTACTCGGGGCATTGGTTAAGCCAAATGGCATAACAAGCCACTCATACAAGCCTTGATTTGCCTTAAAGGTTGTCTTCCACTCATCACCTTCTCTCATTCTGATCTGGTGATATCCACTTTTCAAATTGATCTTAGAAAAGAAATTTTCCCCACTTAAATAGTCCATCGAATCATATATTCTTGGCAAAGGGGATATATACCTAATAGTGATCTTGTTGATGGCTCTCGAGTGTCTACACATTCTCCATCCTCCATCTTTCTTTGGACTCAACATAGTTGGCACTGTGCATGGACTCAATCTCTCTCTGACCAAACCCTTGTCTAACAACTCCTAGACCTGGTTCTTTACCTCCTCATTCTCTCGAGGTGTCAGTCTATATGCCACTTTGTTTGGCACACTTTCTCCTGGTATCAAATCAATATGATGGTTGATACTTCTGATGGGTGGTAATGAGTTAGGCAGCTCATCCACCACTATGTCGCAAATATTTTCCAACAATTCCTGAACTTCTTCAGGCAAATCATCCATCAAAGTAATAGTAAGGATGACTATGGGTTTCCTCACCACAACAAAATGCATCTCTTGTTCTTTCTTAACTTCTTTCAGGAGTTCCTTCCCACTCATGAGAAGTATGTTTGTGTTGGCTTCCCCTTTCACTTTCTTCTCCTCTATTGGCAGCAGCATGTGTGTCCTACCATTCTTCTCCAAGGTGTATGTATTCTTCCTCCCATCATGAATGACATTCATGTCAAACTTCCATGGTCTTCCCAAAAAAATATGGCATACATCCATGGGAATTACATCACATAGAATTTCATCTCTATATCCTCCTATTTTAAATTCAACCAAGCATTGTTTAGTAACCATTACCTAGTGTCCTTTCTGCAACCATGAGACTTTATATGGCTCTGGGTGTGCAGTTTTCTCCAGCTCCAATTTCTCCACCATCTCCATGGATACTAAGTTATCAATGCTCCCACTGTCAGATATCACCTTACATACTCTGCCTTTAGTCTTGCAAGCTGTCCTGAATAGATTGTTCCTCTGTAATGGCTTTTTAACTTCTGCCTCTCAGTTTAAGAGAACCTTTCTAATCATCAGGGATGTTCCATCCTCTGCTCCCTCTGCTTCAACATTCCCTATTTATGCTTCTGAAATGTGAGCTTCTCCTTTGTCTTTCTTTTTCTCGGCGCATTCCCAAGACATGTTCTTTGTCTTTCCACAAGCATAACATCTTATTCCTCCTCTCCCTCTTCCTCTAGAAGATTTTCTTCCACCACCCTATCTTCCTTAGGAACTTCCTTTTCTTTCCGAGTGACTGTGTGGAGTTTCAACCTTGTCTTTGGAATTATGCACCTTGTCATGGGAAACTCCCTTGCCTTTGTTCGGGGCTGAGATTTTACCTCTACGTCGTTGGATTTGTTTTCTAGCCAACTTCTCTTCTGCCTTCAACTCAAACTGATAAGCATCCTCCACTGTCCTTACCGACATCATTCTAAGCTCATCCTAGATTTTGTACCTCAGTCCATTCATATACCTGGAAACTTTTTCTCCGTCTTGCTCTCTTTGTCCAACTCTAATGTTTAGCTTGTAGAAATCCTTTATGTATTCTTTTACTATCATACCCTTGTCTCTTAGGTTTTGCAGCTTCCTGAACATATTGATCTAATAATATTTGGGCATGAGTTTAGCCTTCATCTTGGCTACCATTATGTGCCAATTATTTATCTTTTGTTTGCCTCTACTTCGCCTCTCAGCCTGCAGTTCATCCCACCATAGTTTTGCATTTCCTTTAATCTTGGTGACAACATGTCTCACCCTTTTATCCCCATTGAAATCTTCATAATCGAAGTATCTGTCCATGGACCTTATCCAATCCAGCAGTTCTTCAGCATCCAAATTTCCTTCATACATCGGGACCTCTATCTTGGCTCTAGCTCCCAATCTAACAACTGCTCTTAGCAAGAATTCTTTGGAAACGTGTTCCCCTGCAACTTCTTCGGCTTCTACATCTTCACTCTATGCATTGCTGACGTCTCCAACATCAGGTTATCTTCTCTACGCTTCTTCCATCACTTCCATCCTTCCACGAATTTCCCGCATCACTCTTTCTACAACACGATTGGCTAAAGGTGGCTCCCCTTGTCTCCTTAGTGGCATTGTGTTGACCGTCTCTCACACAGAGAGTAAAATGTCGAGTTCTTTTTCTCCTTCAACTGAAATCTACAGATGAAAATCAACTCTGATACCACTTTATGCATACCGCCCTTCTCTCCTAAGAACTGTGCGACCTCCCGGTCTAGGATCGATCAAGAAACTGAGTCTGATTGACTCTTTGGCCCTCAAGAACTTCAAATCCACTTAACAAGTCCTCTTTCCCTTAAAGCACTGGTTATATGGAACCCATGGATTTCTCCTTAACGCCTTTAAGCTTCAGCGTATTTATACACTAGATCTCCTGGTTAAGCCCCTCCCTTTATGTGACTAAGGCTATGACCAGTTGCCTAATCGAAAGGCGCATCGCAACTTCGCGTATCGGGCCTTTTCATGTCAGTCACTCCCACTCTCCCAACTTCTGAAATCTCGATAGGAGCCTAACGCATGCTAGCCCCTCACTTCTCCTTCACCGACGTGACCCTTCGCTATGACTGTGGGCCAATCTTTCTAGCACGTCGCGATTTCGCATGTCGTGAGTTCGCACTTCATGAATTGTCTCCCTGGAAAAATCAACGGTTCAGATCTCTCCTCGATCCGACGCCTCAAATCAAATCGCGATTTTCCATTTTGTGATTTCTCAGAACTCTTACCTCTGGTTTCCTGAGTCGCGAACTCACGACAAGACCAGATCTATGGTTCTTATCTCTCCTTCGATCAACGACTGCGATCAAATCATGATTTCGCGTTTCGCGAGTTCTCATAACTCTGCCTTTGACTTATTTAAGTCACAAGTCAACGAAATGATGATCTCTCGCCACGTGTCCTCCTTTATGATGGATAGCCTCGATGATTTCAGAACGATCAACGACTGTGATCTTTTTGTGAGTTCGAACTTCACTAATCCTCACGACTCTGCTCTTTGACCTTTCCACTCTGCGAGCCAGTGAAATTTTGATCTCTCGCCACGTGTCCTCCTTGACAATGGATGGCTTCGATGATTTCGGAGTTTCATAAGTCTAATTATCCTGTACACTTTCAAAGCTTTAAGGGTAGTTCACTTTACCTTGGTCGAACGGCTACGATCCTTTTGCACACAGATCGAATGGCTAAGATCCTTTCTCTAGATCTCAGATTGAACGACTGAGATCTTTGCTTTGTGCTTAGATCGAACGGCTGAGATATTTTCCTTTGTGCTCACTCCTCGTTGTCTAGATGTCTATCGGAAGATCCAGATCTTTTCCCTTGAGCTTACGCTTTCTTCTAACTTAGAATATTTTTTTCGAAAGATTTAAAGGGTTCAACCTTTATCCTTCCAATGAGTCCGCTTCTTGGATCTCGTTCGAACTTATTTGAAAGTGATACCCCTCCTGAGCTTGATCTCCTCAAATATTTTGATCTCCCAAGCACTTGTTTCTTTTTCGAGAAATTCATCAAACTCAGATCCAAATATTATTGAAAATAATTATTTTTCTCCCTCCTGGTGTTCCTCTGCTCTCGTCCTTCGACTTCTTTACGGATTCGCTTCGACTCTTCGTCGAATTCTAGACCTGTGCACTCTTTGCAATAGATATTTACACAGATTTGAGTTCTGCGACGACTTTTCACTTCTTGCAGAAGTCACTTTCCACTCCTTGCAAAGGAAATCTTACTCTATTTCTCCTGAGCTTTACGAGTCAAAACCGACCCTGTCAATGCACTCCTTGCGGATTGTGTGCACACCTTGCACTAGCTCACCAAGAAAAGAGATTTTCAAAATTTATACAAGCATTTCAAAGCTACATGAACTCATAGCAAGATTCATTCATTCTTGAAAATATTTATGACAACAACAGGGAAATTGTAAACAATATTCACACCATACATTGGATCAATTTTCCTTTGTTATCTTCATTCAAAATCAAGAAAATGGTTACATCTAAAATCAAAGAAACAACTACTGCTCACAAATTCCTACTTTCTCATAATTCCCGTAACCCTACTTTAGGGCGTACAAAACATCTCTTTATAGAAAAGAAAACAAACTAACTTCTACCAAATTGTGGTTACATCGAGACTAGGGTTAACTCCCAAGTCATGCGTGCTCATTTTGTCTCCATGCGCGTGATATTTCCTCTTTTGTTTTATATCATCTTCAAAAGATTGCAGTACCGACCAGCGTTCGAGATTCCAAATTGGTCCTTAGGCGCTGATTTGTCCTACCGCGTGTACTTGTTGACGATGCTTCTGCATCACTAGGTACCAAAAATTCTAATGGCACCACTGCTTCTTGTCCATACACCAACCTGGATGGTGTCTTCCCTGTCAAATTTTTGCATGTAGTCCTATACACCCATAGTACTGTTGATATCTTCAAGTCCCAATTGTTCCTATTGACGTTGTTGATCTTTGCCAATGCATTCTCTAGGATCTTATTAAAGGCTTCCACTGTTCAATTTGCTTGAGGGTTATATGGTGTAATATTTTGATGATAGACTTCAAACTCCTCGGTCATAGCCCTAATAGTATTGTTAATGAAGTGAATGCCTTGAAGACTCATCAAAATCCTTCAACATCCAAATCTAGTGATCACTTGCTCAAAAAGGAAGTGTGTTGCTATGTTTGTGTTGCAATATTTAACTGGTGCTACTTCTTCCCATTTTGTTTTATACTTCGTCGCAGTAATGATATACCTTGATCCCGACCTCTTTGTTGGTGGGTTAATTTGTCCTACAAAGTCTATTTCCCATTTTTCAAGTACCTGCAAGGTTACTTGTGGTCTTAGGGGAATTTTGTCCTGTATATTAGGTTTACCAACCCTCTAACATACATCACATCTTTGGCAGTAGTCCTTTGCATCTTTGTGAATGGTCGGTGTTACACATTATTTCCGTCATCCCTATTAACGTTAATGATGTAAACCTATCTGTTGCCTTCAGAGGGGTCAGTGGCCTGAGTTCCTGAAGAGAGAAGGGAGAAGAACTTTTCCTGAGAAAAGAAGTTGTATTTTCCCATGTAAAAACCCTATAAAAAGGGAAGTTCGCAAGCTGCCTATGTATTAGGGTGAAAGAATGCTTGATTCTCGCAGACTACATCATAGCTAAGGTGTGAACAGTTCATAGGTTGCACTATAAGCAAGGTGCGAGAATGCTTACACGTGGGAAAAATGAGTGTTTTCTCGAATCTTTTGGAAGGAGAAACTTCCATGGTGAAGTGGCATCCGAATGGTTTGGATCTTACTCACTTTCATGATTTAATGGGATCATCCTAACCTCCTCACCTTATCCTCTTCAACTTATAAAAGGAGAGGATCTCTCATGGAGAAGGGGTTCTTGAGCTTGTTAGATTTTGTTGGTTTGGAATTATCAGCTTGGTTGGAGTGGCTTTGAGATTTTCTTTGTCAAGATAGATTGTGAGTAGCTATCAGATCTATGCTCTCAGAATTCTTGGAGTGAAAGTGTGTGGGGAATGAATGACAGTTGGAAGGGACCTTACGACATCAAGGCCATGGTTGTAATCTCTCTTTGACATTTAATATGATACAGTAATATGATTCTTTCCTATAAAGCTTTTTGTGTTTTATTGTATGATTCCTTGATCACATACATAGGTTTATATTGAGTTTATGCTATTACTATCACTTTGGTTGGTTGCGTTCTTTTGCAGGATCATCATTGTATGAGCATTGGAACGGAGCTACGATGGTGATGGCGAGAGGAAGTGACATTTAAATGGTATGTCACTCATCCCTCTTTAGTTAGTAAATTCAATATCTAAAACTTAAGGAAAGCATCATGTTCTGGTGTGTTTTTTTCTAGATCTAGGTGGATCTAGGGAGATCAGTTAGTGTTCGCACCTACCGATTAGTCCGATAACAAAATTGGCGACTCCACTGGGGAACGGATTGTTTCCTAGTTAGTCTAGTTTCACTTGCTTTGATTTCTTGTTTCTTGGTCTCTAAGTCTGTGGGAGATCCATCAAGACTCTCTGGATCTGAAAGTTCTCTCAGAAATTTTGTCCTTTTTCCAAATTTTGCTTGTTTACAACCAGTCTCGCACTGCACTCTTTAGTAGCCTACGAGAATCACTTGAGTTTGCACCCTGGTGTTCAGTCTAGTGCCAACCTCTCGCAGTCAACCTATGTCTAGCCTGCGAGAATCCTTGATTCTCGCACTATAATACACTGCTAGCATGCGAACTCACTTGTGAAAATTTTGGATTAAGTCTTCTGATACCCAATTTTTCTTTGATTAGCTGGATTGAACTTTTGGAGCCTATATTGATCTGTTTACAGTCTTCTTGACATATTTTGCGTTGCTTTTAGCCACTTTTGCTTTGTTTGGTTTTGAAAGATTAGTCTCTTGCTTTAAGTGTCTTTCAATTACAAAGAATGTGTTTTCTTTAGAATTGTTTAAGGAAAGATGAGATTTCTTCTGAATAGTTCGCTTTAAAAGAAAACTTTTGGTTTGGATTTTTAATTTATTGCTTTATATTAGATTGGGGGCATCCTTGCATTTGAAGTAGCGAAATTGCATGATTCTTGGCATTTTTTGATCTTAAATTATGAATCGTGCATTGGTGTTCAGTACCTTTTTCTCATTTCTTGAGAATCTTGATATTGATGAACTTTAAGATTTTGGGACATTGTGCATCTGGGAATGATAAATGTTTTCTCCTTCTCGTAGCATAGCTTTCATTGAAATGAAAAAATTGCATCTTCATCTCTTTGAATAACTTTCGAGTCGATCGAAACACCATATTGTCCACGCCATTTTCCTATTGAGTAACAACAACCATAAAATAAAGCGCTTATAAAAAACTGATTAGACATTTTTATATTTTCTGGTAGCAAACCTACATTAGATTAGTTGTAGTTCTTTGGAATATGTGTGAAAGATAACTTTCCAAATTTGCAAACAAACATAGAATCTTGAGTTAGGGAGTGGTTAAATCCACTTATTACATTTTGTCCTGGGAAGCCCTTCTAACACAAGGGTCAATCACGAGGTTGCATTGAGATTGGAAGAGTTACTCAGCCTGCTTTGTCGGTCTTGGTGTAGAGATTGTGTGTATTATGGGGGTCGCTTGAGGGTATACCCACAATGATGAGTGGAATCCTTTCAAGTTGATTTCGGGCTAGATACCCTGCCCTTGCGCGTGGATCGGACTGTCGATTGTTTCCCCAGGCATCACTGTAGTGATTGGTAACCTTAGTGGCCTATCTCTTTAGGGTCTTTACACAAGGTGACTGTGGAGGGGCAAGTCTTCACGGTACCT
>ML780018.1:660941-677256 GCA_009831015.1 Picea engelmannii | reverse complement strand
ACGCTTATTTTATTTCTTTGTTTGAATTTGGACTTTCTCAACTAATCATCATTGTAATTTAGCTGTATAATTTTTATCATAATAGGTTTGGACTACGCTATTTATTTAGGGTATGGCGTGTTACATACATTTTTCGTACCAAAATTGAAGAGCAAAGGTCAATACGGTTTAAAATTATGGTTTTATTAAGATTTTTTTTTTTTTTAATTATAATAGAATCTGATACAGAAATTTGTAGGAAATTATTATTTTTTTTGTTATTATGTGAAAGGTTTATATCTATTCACAATGGGCACAATTAATGATCTTTTAACCTTATTTAACCTTAAACCCTAATTTGATGGCTATGCATTGAAGATGCTGGAATATTCTTAGTCGTCCTCCAAAATCAATAGGTCAGATTTATTGTTCATAACTTTCTTGCATTTATCAAGGCATCCGTTAACATGTTTACTTTTTAACATTTACCTAATCACATTAAAAAATTACTGTAAGGATATGTAATTGCCATGTTCCATTTATCAACCTAATGCAACCAAATGTTTCACGTTTTATATTGAGGGCACGCGTTCTCAACCAATACGTTTCGGCGTTCTCAGCCGCGAGTTAACAGCTGTGCTAGTTTACAATTCATTTCTAAATATAGAAATAGATTCAATATGCTAAAAAACTCAAAAACACTTCGATTATACAAAAATAATCATTTATCTACAAACAATTTCTAACCTAATTTCAGTCGAACATCCTAAAAAAATATAAAAAAAAAATCATTTCATAAAACGTTCATACTACTGCCAAAATTACAGAACCTCGTTTTTATCGATCGTGAACAAACTGTAAAATTTATTTTAATCTCACGGGACCGCATTTTTATCGATCGCGAACCAATTGTAAAGTTTATTTTAATCTCACGGGACCGCATTTCGAAGATGCTATACTTTCCTATTATTATAAAAGCTTCATGGACAACATGATCTGTGTGAACGATATTAAAATATATATTCTCTGATGATTCTTTCCCAAAAGAAAGGTTCAACATAGATCACTTTTCTGCCAGCGGGGATCTCTCGACTGTGTCATCCATCTATTATATTATGTTAGCATTCAGGACCGTGTCATCCATCTATTACATTATCATAATATTATCATACTGTGTATTGTGCTCCTCTCATAGTAAGCTTTTAAACTTGGATGTTTTGCTCGTGATAATATTTATGGTTTAAATAAATTTGAAGTAATAGTTATACGCTTTGTATTTTATAAATTTATTATTTTATATTTATGATATTAAAAAAATGTTTTATAATTTAGTATTAAAGAGTTTAATATGTGTTTATTTTATATGATATCAACATTATATTTATAATTAAAAATAATAAATTTAATATAAATTATAATATATAAATAACATTATAAAATCTAAGTTATATGTGTTAGGTAGCTGAAGCATTAAGGTAAAAAAAAAAGAATGGAAAAGAAAATAGAACCAAGAACAAATCAGATATAGCAGCAATCACGCAAGGAAAAACTGGCAATGATAATCAATATTCTTATTATTCAAGGGAAAATTACATTAGTCAATTAGAGGCATATATCCATCCTCTCCTCTCTTCACACACAATGTGCTACACAATATTGTTTATTGTTCACTTCACCTCTATATATAACATCTATCAAAGAGTTAGACTGCATGCATGCACATTCTAAATTTAGCTTATATGCATGCTACCACATGGGAAATTAGTTGGCACTTTTTCAACAATCTCCACCTTGACAAAAATTTACCTGATATATCATGTCCAAATTTATTCATCACCTTTCATGCAAGCCAAGAGAAGCCAAAAACCATAACAACTCCACGACTTCTCTAACAATATTGTTACATGAACATGTCTACACGATTTTCTCCAGTATGGACCATTCTGCCTCCATCAGTAACATGTCTTATAAACCGATGCACCTGTCCCATTTTGATATGTTGGACTGCTAGTCAAATGTACAATGATTTCACCACCACAGAACATCTCATCCTGTAATTGTCCAAACTTATCCAATAGATCATTGCATTCTTGCAAGACATAACCTGAGGTAGGTCTCATCTTGTCCAAATCTCATGAATCATAACCACCGACTAAATCACTTCAACCACTGTAGGTGATACTTGTGCTTCTATGTTTGAAGCACCCATTTCCATGCTCTTCCCCTGGTTTTTCCATGTGTCTACTGGCAACACCAACTGCATGTGAAATGCTGACCATTTCCCATCGCAATAATCAAACTTCCTACTAACATACGATGCTCGAGACATATAACCCTTTTCTTCTTCATTAGTTAGGATATAAACCTGAAGAAAAACTTACAATGGAAAACCAAAGGGATTTTACTAGTTTCACATTATTCACTGAATTTCCTGAGTATCTTCATCACATAATTCTATTGTGATAACCAAGCTTACCATCCTTCCTGTCTCTATGTATTTCCATGCCCAAGATTTATTTTTCTACTCCTAGATCCTTCATCTCAAACGTCCTAACCAAGTGAGTCAACATGTTGATCTCAAACATGCTTGTGCTTGCAACAAGCATAACATTTAACACCAAGATAATAAATATACCATAAACACAATGGTTATACTCACTTCTTGTAAAATTCCTCTCACCATGAAGGAATCAAACATCCTCTACCATTTGTCGGCATGCTTTAGGCCATACAATGATTCCTGATTTTGCAAGCAAATATTTTGTTGCAATTTTGAACTAACCTTTCTGGTTGTTCCATATACTTCCCCTTTTCCAAAAAACTCCTTGTAAAACATTTTTAACATCTAGTTGTACTAACTCAAGATCAAGAAACACAACTACTGCTAACACAACATGAATAGAAACAAGCTTTTAACAAATGGTGAGAAACTTTCATGGAAATCAATACCTTCCAAATACCCTTCTGCTACAAGTCATGCTTTGAACCTTTCATCTTTTAGTATATTTGATTTAAAAAAATGAGATTCATCAAAAACTATATCTCTATCTATGATGATTCTGTGGGCAGTATGATCCCAGATTGTCCATCCCTTAACATCATCACCATATCAAATATCGACCTGTTTTATTTTTGTCTTACTTAGAATGCTGATAAAATCCTTAAGAATCACAACCAAATAATTTCATATTTGAGTAATCATTAGATGAGATGTTCATACCTCTTCCAAAAATTTTCATTCTTTTGCAACCAATGGTGATCCAGTTACCAGATAGCACAATCTCTTATTCCCACAACTATAGTTGCAAATTGGCGTTATTGAACATGCCATTTTGATCCCATCTTCCTCGCAATAATTTTCAAGTTCAATGGATATGAACCTACCTTCATCATATATTCTCAAACACTTGATTGACCTGCTAATGTTCATTTCACTACAAATCTCTAAACACATCATCCTTTCTACAAACCCACCTTTCTAACCTCGACACACTGCTCCACCTCGAGCTTTGCATTCAAACAAATTTGACCAAATCCGGCCAAACCAACCCAAGTGAACATTTTCCACTCACCTCCAAGGACTTTACACTGGAGTCTTAGTGCTCCATATTAACATGAACATTACATTGACCAAATATTACCAAGCCGACCAAATAAATCTTCACCACTTACCTCCAGGCCCATTTACAATAAAGTTTACCAAGCCTTTTATAGGATTCATTACATGCAATTCATCGACACAATACCACAAGCTACCCAAAGTTAACCCAACATACATGCCCCCCCCCACATATTCAATATACCTAAATCTATGTCTAGACATTTCATAGGTGACTGACTAAACTAGGGGCACACATGCCTATCCAGATCTTACAAACGTATGCCCATTTACATGCAATCAATCATTTTTACAACTCCAAGGTAAATACATTTTTTTTCCTTTCACGGTGACACAATCATCACTGCTCCACAACCTCTATACTACAGACAAATAAAACTTCATCAACTATGCATGTAGTTGGATTTGCTTCTTTTGTGGAGTCATTTTTGGATGCTTCTTGTCTTTTCCAATAATCCTTCTTGAGATGCCCAGATTTTCCATAGAACCAACATTTTCCCTTACCCTTACTGTCTTTTGACTTAGACCTGAATGTACCTTTCTAATATTTCCCTCCTTCTGTAAATTGACCTATGACCACCATTGCTGTTGTTGTTGATGTTTCTTTACTGGATCTTCTCCTCATCTCCTGAGACATCCCACAACAGTATCATAGTCAATGGTGTCTATTGTGCTAAACCACATAGATGTGACTAGATGATCCCAGGATTCAGGTAATGAACACAATAACGTAATTGTCTTGTCCTCATCTTCATATTTTACTTCCATACTATATAATTGACAAATCAGAGTATTGAAAACATTTAATTGATCAACAATTTGTGTACCTTCTTTCATCTGTAAGTTGTACAACTGCCTCTTCAAGAAGATTTTGTTTGTTAAGAAATTTTTCATGTAAATACTTTCAAGTCTATTCCAGAAACCTGTTGTTGTCTCCTCTCCAAATATTTTAAACAAAAATCCATCTGCCAGACACAAACAAATGGTACTGAGGGCTCTTGCATCTAGATCTTCCCAGTCCTCGTCTATCATACTTGTCAGTTTATTTGTCTTTCCCGTCAATGCCTTTTACAATCATTTTTTCACAAGGAGATCCCACATCTTGAGCTTCCATAGCTTAAAGTTATGCTTACCGCTGAATTTCTCCACCTCAAACATAGAACTCTACACTTTCGCCATTAACACAAAAACCCACCCAAATCAGTTCTTATAAAACCAAGTCTTCTTAATATGTAGTAATAATAATATTTCAAGGTTGAACCCCAAAATATTTAAATAAAAAGTTTAAAACAAAATAAATATTTAATATATATTTACTTAAAACCTTACAAACAAAAGACGTCCACTTTAAAAGCATCCACCCATTTGTTTTAAACATCCTCCATCCATTAACAAAGTTTACCAAGGGCGATTCTCCATGTGCATAATGTGCTTACCTCGTACTTTATGCATATAAGGCAACCATACTTAAAATAATGTGATAATACCTTGTGAGTCCAATGCATATACCTCAAAATCAATTTAAATGATTTTCAATGGTTAACCCGCCTGCCTAAACTCGTGACGAGCGATGATCTGATATCCACGGGTATCACGCCTCCCATATATCCCAAACAACAATGATCCTGAAACTGAAGGGTATCTCACCACTCCACGGAGCTTGTTCAAGCATATATCAGTATCTCCCTTTCACATTTAAGTAGAATGTACTCGTCCTTTACTTTGTGGTTTGCAGATATTTGATCCAGCAACCAACCTTTGATTTCTTTTGTGTGAACGACCGTCCTCTTTATGACAGCGACCCCAACGACCAGCGACTTCCTCTGTGGATTTGATTCTGAACAAGTATTCCTCCTTAACTCTCGGATCCCTCAACTTTGCGCTTGGTTAACCTGCTATTTTTTTCCTTTGCTCTCAGTTCTTTCAATTCTGTGCTCTGATACTACTTGTTAGGCAACATAAGCATTAACATAACAAGATTTTAATGGTAATGAAAATAAAACTAAGAACAAACCATAAACAACAACAATAACACAATTGACACAATGATTTACGTGGAAATCCAATATGAGAAAAAACAAGTGGAAATGATAATCAATATTCTTATTATTCAAGGGAGAATTACTATAGCCAATCACATGCATACAACCATCCTTTCATCTCTTCACGCACAATGTGCTACACTACATTGTTTATTTCTCACTTCACCTCTATGGGTATGCTCGTATATATAACATCTATCAAACAGTTAAACAAATTGATTATAATATGATCCACCAGTTACACAAAATGTTCATTATAGTGTATATGCATGCACATTCTAAATTTAATTGATGTGCCTCAACCACATGAAAAATTAGTTGACATGTTTTCAACAATATGAATGATGGAAAGAAAAACAATCTAGTTGATATAATTCCTAATTATTGTTGTCAACACACAATGCTATATATATATATTAAAAAATAAATCTTAAGTAACTCCCTCCTTATTTATTTTTATGATTTTTCATAATTACGATCAAATAGTGTGGTAAAGTAATATTTTAGAAAAATAAATCTTATTTTGTTTTTCTATTATTTTAAATAATCTTTTAAAAAATATGATCTATCATGTTATCATAAGAGGTGTATAGTCATAAACATGGGAATATATATGAAAATTTTGCACAACATAGAGACCATGGAAGAGGTCATAGAAGTTTTATAGGATGTAGAAGAGGTTTTGGTGGTTACATCTATAGAATATACTATTGCACATATGGAGATGAAGGATACAAGTCATTTAAATTTTTAAAAATAGAAATGAACATGTGAAAATGAACAAAACAGCTTAATTAGTCTAAGGAGAGATATTATATGATTAATAGATAATGATAACATGTTATGAACAAAATGCTTAAAATATTATAACAGAACAAAAATACACACCATGTACAATAATGTGAGCGTGGAGCACAACTCCAACATAGCTAAGATAGATAAGTTATAGAATAAATCATTAAAGAATAGGAAAATCTCCTCCAAATATCCAAATACATTCATACATCACAATTCACATCCCTCAATGATGAATACATGATCTCTATACATACCTATTCACACCTACACATAAGACCCATGTACTAGTAGGCTGACACTATTAAATATATATTTACACATTACATGTATGCTGAGCCTCATATATGCCCTACTTGAGATCCTATTATATACATTTAACCTTATATATGCTCCCTTGAGTCATAACACAACGAGAGAAAAACATGTAAAAAACTTTACGCAAATAAAAATCGTAGAATCAATGAAATAACAACTCGCATTGAAATATAATCAATGGTTGAAAAAAGATCGTATCTCCATGACAATGAAAATATGTAGCTGAGTGCTACAAATTTATCATAGAAAATATAAAATATGGTTTCCATAAATATGGTAGAAAAAAGAAGTTAGCATGACATAAGCGTCGTTACCATACATTCTATTTTGGCTTTGACATGGTTATGAAGTAACAATGATTCACTAGTGCAAGGTATGATTTAACAAGTTAGTGAGATATGTGGCATCATTCTCATGAATGAATAATAGGAAATGCAATAGTAGTATGACAACGCATAAACATAACAAAAATACCAACTCCATCACGAAGGAGAGGAGTTTGAGTTTTTCCTTCGATTTGTTGAATTGGAGGACAAAGTGTGTTGTTCGATACAGTGTGTGTATGATAACTAGCCGACCACTAGCACGAAGCTATGTTTGATCATCCTATCGATTGGAGGTGCAAACTCGGGACCTGTAGAGGTTTGTCGATGTTCATATTTCTTAGAGGTACTAAATACAACTCCATGAATGAGCAGAATTAGAGTGGCAAGATTTCTAATATATTAATACGTTCATAAATATCCACCATCTAATGCAAGAGTTTCCATTTCCATCATCCACCCATCAACCCATCGAAACAACCCTTTAGACCCTTTTGACCAAGGATACTACCATTGGTCGAGACAGGAGCAAAGCCACCAACCAACACACCACATCATTAGTCTTATTACATCATGAAATCATAAACTTGTTATCATTAAAAGACAGATAACCCATTGATGTGTTTTTATTGCCTACAAATAAGCTCCCATGCACAATGAATGAAAGATAAAAGAGTGTTATGTGATTTGGTCGAAAGAAAAGGGATTATAACAATACATATAGAATTTGTTTTTTATCCATAGTTTGTTTGTATAATAAACACTATCTTGATTGATTTATATTTCAAAACTTTGGATTGATTTATATTTCAAAACTTTGAATTCAATTTTGAGAAGAAATGATTTACAAGTTAATAAAAAACATAGTTTGTTTGTATAACAAAAATATATTTATTGATTTATATTTTACTTTGGATTGATTTATATTTCAAAACTTTGAATTCAATTTTGAGAAAAAATAATTTACAAGTTAATAAAAAATATAGATTTATATTTCAAAACTTTGAATTCAATTTTGAGAAAAAATAATTTACAAGTTAATAAAAAATATAGAGGAAGTGCATTTAAAGTTAGTTTATTAGTAATGCAAATCACATTATTAAAAATGAATAATTGAAAATAACATTGTAAATTTTAGTTTACAAATTTGTGAAATTAAGGAATAAATTCATTTAAAAGGTGATTGATAATGATATATTTTAAATATATTTTTTAAATGTTTAAATAATAATAATAATTTAATTGAAAGTTATTAATTAAATGATTGAATGTTTAGTTAGCTTGAGTGGGCCTAATGGTTAAGAACATGTGTTTCCCCCTAAAAGGTCACAAGTTCAAATCCAAATAGCTGGGAAGAGGGGGTTCTTTGTCCCACAAATAAGGGGGTCTCATACACCTATTTGGTGTGGTTTGGACTCATGATATTAAAATTGTTGTTCAAGCTAATGTTCTTCATGAGCTACATAGATAATGTTGTTCATGAGCTACATAGTGAGACTAGACATTGGACAATCCACAAAACACCATGACATGAAAGACTATGCCACCTTTGTGACACCAAAAAGGTTGAAGAAGAAAACCAATACCCAAATTAGATATCAATTTCAAAATATATGTCATAATAGTGACCTTTCTAACCTTCTAAGTCATCAACACTATAGTGATATTGGAACACTTCTTTTAATACTTTTTGCGTATCCAAATAATATTATAAAGAAATCTAAGTAATATCTTACTTTTCTTAAGGTCCAATAGACCAATTTTGATCTATTAGATATTAACCACCATCATCATATTTTTATTATTATTATCTTTATAAAGATGATATATTATATAAATAATCTATATAATATTATTTATTTTTATATAATAATTCAAAGGTCACAAGTTCAAATCCAGAAGGGATAAGATATATATACCTTCGTAGATTTTACCAATCAAATCACTAGATTAAACTTATTTTTTAAACCTTTGAAATTAATTTGGATTAAACCCAAAATATCACCTTTTACACATATCTAATCAATGCGCATTCATTTGTGACAACTCACCAACTTGTTCCCAAAATGACATACCAAGTTATATGATAACTTATTTATTAAATTGATATCAACGAAATCAAACATTGCATCTAGGGTATAAGACATTGAAATATCATAAGGGTTGCAACAAGTTTCACAAGAGTAGCGATGCATGTCCTAAATAATCTCTAAGAAGTTATTTTAACCCTCAATTAATAACACAAAACACTCCATTCACATTTATTAAAAATTATTATTATTATTATTATTTGTGAGCAATAGTAAAAAATATAAAATTCAAACATGTGTTAAAATAAAAATAAATAAAAAAGATGGATAAGAAATATGAAAATTGTAATAGCAACTAGTATTTGGTTTTATATATATTTTAACAACTCTCAGCTCGCCATACCATAGCATGACATCACAAGACAACGGACACAGGTCAATTGTTGCTTCTTTCACAGTCAGAAATCTTTTGTTTACATATTTTCATACATATCCCGAACCCAAGTTGATATTCTGTCAGGAGACCATATCCAATGAACTACCACCGTTTCTTTTTAATAATTTTGGTCAATTTGCCCTCAGACAGTGAGCTCATCGTGATTAAATTATTATAATATTACCAACATAGAAGTAAGCACATACACTTGTGTCATAAATTGATTATCTGCGAGAATGGATAGGTTCCTTAGGTTCGTTAGACACATGCAATTTTTTTGTTATTAAAAAAAATAGATAGTGGCCAATTTAAGGGAATCAGCTAGATTATATCAATTCCTTTTATTAAAAAAAAAAATAGATTAATACTTTTTAGGTTAGATTCTAATTCAACATTTATAAAATTATTGAAATAATTACACAAATTTCATTAAGTCTTTTTATATTTAAATGATAAAATCATTTTCAAGTTAAAGAGACTTTACTTGCCTATTATTATAATTACTATAAGAGAGTGCTTCACTCATAATATGATCTGTGTTTACCATATTAAAATATATATATTTTTAGTAGATCATTTTTCTTTTAGCTGGGATTTCAATAGTGTGTCATATATCTATTATATCATAATTCAGGATTGTGTTATTCATCTATTACAGTAAATTTAAACTTGTGATTTTTAATGAGAGAATACATGTTTTTAACTATTAGATCCATACAAATTGTACAAATAATAACTATAAAATCTAAATAATTATATAAATATTAAAAATCAAAGGAATTTGAAAAACTTCTCATTCTTATAATTCCTAATAATTATTATCAACACACAATACTAATTCTCTCTTTATATCGTTTAAAATTTCACCTTTCCACTATTTTTAATCTTTTTTAATCTCTCTTGATATTTGATACATATTAAACTAAGATAAATCTATATCATACTATAAATATTTTTGTATTTTCATAACTTCACATAGGTTAAAAACAATATCTCTCATTATTTCTTTAAAAAATATAACTTAATCAATCAAAACTGTTCAATCCTCATTTATTTTTATGGATTTTCATAATTATTATGATGATAATGATATAAAAAGTATTCTAAAGTAATAATTTTCAATATTTTTTAGAAAAATAAAGCTTTTTGAATTTTTTTATTATTTTACAATATTTTAAACAATATCATTATATAAGTTTTCACAGTTAGTTATAATACTGCCTTAGATTTTTTAGAAAAAACTGTGTGAGAGTTTATGAAAAGTCCAAAACATAAAAGAAAATTTAGTGACATTCCACTCATCATCAAGAACACATAGAACTATAATGGTAATGAAAATAGTGTTGGTGCTAATGATTTATAGGAAGAAATGATGTGATCAACCATTATGAATAATTAACAATTTAATTAATAGTTTAATAGATGATCATTTGAAATAACTATAAGAAATTTTGAATCTCAATTAAAAAAATTAAAATATTTAAATAACAACATATAGATTAAAATTTACACATTAAAAAATTTGATACTTCTTAATACTTTTTTTAATACTTGTTCAATATAAAAATAAATTAAAAATCTAAAATTAATAATAGTTCAAAAAAATGTGTAATAAAAACTAAAATGATATCATGTTATAGTATTGCAATATTGTAACTGCAAAACAAAACATTCAAATAGTAATAGAATGTAACCATTGCGGGAAAAGAAAAATCAACAAAACGTTAAAAAAACTTGCATAGTATCTGTCCATATCTGTTACCAACTCTCACATATTTGTCAATCTCTATCACTAGTTAACGAACAATGGTATAAACTATATTTGCTCAATAACGACACTTGTAGTTTGGATATTCTCAACATGGCAAGCAATGGTAATTGCTGGAGAATATGAGACGTGTGTCAGAGAGTATTAGGGACGTTAGTTGTTTTCAATGCCGCGAGAGACGCATGGACTTGTGAATACAGTTCTAGAGTTGTGGAATGAATGATATTTTATAGTCAGATGTATGCATCTTAATGGCATTTTTGCAGCCACTTTTGCTCAATTATTGCACATCCCTTTCGCATAAGTTTTTGAACGGAAAGTCAACCTGGAAGCCTTTTAAATAGAAATAAGCTTAAATTTATTAAAATAATAGGAATGATTTTTCTGACTGCTATGATCTTCCTGTTAGGATTTTTAAAGCCATAGAGATTAATCTGCAACAAAAAAACCAAAGAAAACATGTATAGATTCAATCATACAGGGGACAATAGTTTACATGGTAAAACCTTCAGGGTGAGGGAAACATCTAGAGGACAATGGCAACAACATTCTTATTGTTCAATAAATCGGAGATTACAGCCAGCAACCTGGAGAGGGCTTGAAGCCCTGGCTCAATATCTTCCTCAAAGGCATACGTATTTAAACAACTTCTCATTCACTTATACAAAACTGAATACAATAACCACTGCCCATATTTTAGTTGAGTTGTTAAAACAAGAAACACTTAATCTGCCACAAAACGTGGTTAGGCAAAACTGCCTTATCCCACATTTGTTGTCACCTTCCAACAATCTTCACCTTGACAAAAATTTGCCTAATGCCTTGTCCAACTTGATTCATCACCTTCAAGAGAAGCAAATCACAACCACAACTTCTCTTCAATACTGGTTCCAAAAACATGTCTGTACAACTTGCTCAAATATGGACCACTCCACCTCCATTAGTAACATGTCTTACAAAGTGATACCATGTCCAATTTAGGTAAGCTAAACTATGTGTCAAATGCAAAAGGCTTTGACTACCACAGAAACAAAACCTGCACTTTGTCCAAACTAACCCAATGGTCTGTTACACTCATAAAAGATAGAACCTGAAGTAGATCTCTTCTTGTCCAAATCCCCCTGCAAAATCTGAATGATCAGAGACAAAAAACATTGAAACCACGGTAGGTGATACATGTGCCTCTAAAATACCGAAGCACCCATTTCACTGCTTTACCTAGATTTGTCATGTGACTACTGACAACACCAACTGCATGTGAAATGTCTAATACTTGAACATATCAAACCTTTCCATCGCATACTTTATACTTCCAACTAGCATACAATACATGAGACATAACCTTTTCTTCCATATTACAAGGATATACACCTGAAGAAAACAAATGGAAAGCCAAAGGAATATTTCCCGGTTTCACATTATTCTTGTTGAATTTCCTGAGTATATTTTCCTTATAGTGCAACTGTGATAACCAAAGCTTACTATCTTTCCTGCCTCTATGTATTTCCATGCCCGAGATTTGATTTTTATGCTCTTTGATCCTTCACCGCGAACATCCTTGCCAACTGAGCCAACTTGTTGATCTTAACCATGCTTTTACTTCAAAAAACATATCTTCAGCAATCTAAACACCAAGATAATGAATGTACCATAAAAGAAAATTGGTTAAATTCATTTATTGTAAAACTTGGCTCACCATGAAGGAATCACCCATCTTGTACCAATGCCTGATGCGCATTTTAGGCCATACAATGACTACTTGAGCTTGCAAACAAATCTTTTGTTGTGATCCTGAACAAAATCTTCGGGTTGTTCGATATACATATTATACATATCTCCTCATACAAATCTCCATAAAAATTGTCTTAGCATCTAGCTACAGCAACTAGTGCCAACGCTACATGAATAGAGAAAAGCTTAACAACTGACGAGAATATTTCATGGAAATCAATGCCTTCCAAATACCTTTATGCTATCAGTCATGATTTATACCTTTCATCTTTTAGTATGCCTGATTTGAGAAGAAATCCATCAAACACTATATTTGTTAATGATGATCTATATCCCTTAACATCATCATTATAACCAACAAAGATCTACCTGTTTGATCTCGATCCTACTTAGAATGTTGATGAGAGCATGAACATAAAAATCAAACAATTTCAAAAAACTGAGTAATCACAAGAGAAGATATGTTCAATATACCTCTTCCAGAATCTTCCAACCTTTTGCAACTAATGGTGACCGATTTGCCAGATAACACTTAATTTCTTCTGACCACAATTCATGCTACAACTTGGCATTACTAAAGATGCCATTCGATCCAATTGTCCTACAATAATTTCCAAAATTCCAAAGAATATGAACCTACCTCCATCATGTGTTCTCAAACCCTTGATTTAACCTGTCAATACTTAAACACATCAGTCTTTCTATTGACCCAACTTTTTGACCAGGGCACCTTCAGTGCTCCACCTCAAACTGAGTATTCAAAATCTTGACCAAATATGGCCAAGACTGCCAAATGAGCTTTTCACTGCTCACCTCCAAGCCACTTTACAATGGAGTTTCACTGAGCCCTTAAACATGCTCCATGGCATGCAATTCTATGGACACCATACCACGAGAAACCAATAATCATGGGCCCAAAACCCACAACTGTAGACCTATGTACAAGTGATGCAGGAGCATCGCCAACATGACAAGCGAGCCAGCGCGGAAGCGGAAGACAGCTGGATAAGCCAGCACAAATTTTGAAATTGCCTTGGAAGCTGTTGCGCAAATATTAAATGAGCCATTAAGAGGAAGCGCACTTTGTATATTGTAAATGGACCTTGAGCGGATAGCTCTCGTCCTTAAGTAGATAGACGACATTTAATATAGTTAATGCAGGTAGATAGGATTTTAATTTCTAGATTTGACAGTTTAGGAGCTCGAGGGAAAACGGATATAGACACCCTCATTGTATCATTGTAACATTAGCCTGAGCATTGAAGAGGAGTAGGAGAGCAAGAGAAAGCAGAGAACTGTGTAAAGAACACCCATGTACTGATATTTGAATTAATAGAAGAGCTTTGATTCAAATTCATGGTTTTGTGTCTGTTATTTGTGTATTGATGTTATGCTCATGAATGTTTGCTTCCTGTCATACATTTGCTTTTATATATGTTGTGTATGTGATTTCATGTATGAATTGAAGTCTGAGAGGGAGATGGAATGAGTTTCAATTGTTTCTCCATTTGAGCCAGAGATTCCTGCAAGGAGTGCAGTCAAGTTGTCCGCAAGGAGTGCGTTGACAGAGGGTTCAGATAGAGATAACTTTTGTCTCATTTGTCCCAAAGGTGCAGTTGGGTACAGGAGCTGTGCAAGGAGTGCGCAGGCCAGGAAAAAGTCTCAGGATTGTGAACCTGAGTCAGTTTTTTAAGGACTGCTGCTGCAGGCATGCACAGAGTCGAAGACTTCAACACTTAGACGTGGTTGAAGGTTTTTCGCAAGGGGTGAGAGCAAGGTGGTTCCTTTTGAGAACTTGAAGAAGTGGGAAAAGCTCAGGAAGGATAGGCCTGTGAGTTTGTCGAAAGACAGTGCAGTGGAATTGTGCCTTGAAGGTTGGCAAAGAAGTGTCGCAGGTTTACGTGTAGGGGAACAAGTCTTCGTGGAGGAAGGAACAGACGGTCGAAATCCTCGAGGGAAATTCACGAATCACCGTAAGCCGTTAGATCTTGGAAAGGTGCAGGGAAGATACGGCAACGTATTCCCAAAAGGTTCCAAGCTCAGGAGAGGCGGAGCCGTTGATCAGGACCACGAGGGTCGTTGGATCCACACGCATATCGTGGATCAGAGTTTCGTAAGTCGAAGCTCCAAATTATTGCAACGGGAATTGAGATATCGCGATCCGTGATATTTCGATGCACCCAGAACCGTCCATTAGTGAGGACACGTGTCATAAGGCCTGACGAAGTCGGGGTTTGGTATATCAGAGGTCCTCAGGACAGGATACTCAGACAGTTGGGAATCGCGATTCGCGATATCCCGACAGTGACATAAGCAGTGTGGGTCACAGCTGAGTCGGAGAGTGGAGGACAGGTGGCACAAGCTATCGGGGTTTCATGGCGAGAACTCTCGATACAACAGCATCAGGATTCGCGAAATCGCGAACCCCGAATTCCCGATAGAGGTGACGGGACCGTTGAAAAGTCAAAGCATGAGTTCATCGGAGGTTCTTCATATCGGGACTCAGGAGTCGGAGGACCGAGCTTCTCGACACCGCGAGTGTCGAGATCCCGATAAAGAAAATCCCAACAAAGCAAAGGAGGAAGTCAGCGTTGACCGGGTATCGGGCATCGTGGATTCGTAAAGAAAAAGGTCGACCACTAGACTCGCAAAGTTGCAAAGTCCGATTCCCTGATAAGCAAAGAAAGGGGATCGAGCAATAATTCTGTGGGTTCGGGTTTCCCGATAGGGAAACAGAAGAACATTTGAGTTCTTCGGGCCGTGAGAAGAAGAAGATCATGTGTGTGCACGTGGACCTTCCAACCTGCGGGTTGTGAAGGGGCTGCGTTGTCATCAGTGTGGTATCAGAGCGAGAAAATTTCTTTGCTTTCTGTAGCAGAGAAGAAGAAAATTCACCATGCCGCCGAGGAGAGAAAGACAGTCACCCGATCCAAAGGATAGGGAGGTGCAGAGAAGAAGAGGCAGGTAGATAACTGATCCAGCCATAGAGAGACAAATGAGAGATCTCTGAGCAAGACTCAAGGACATGGAGACAGCGCAAAGATGCACAGCTAGTGCAGGGGATCTCAGTGATTCCGAGAGCGAGATCGAGGCTGAACGTGAAGAGGAAGTTGCAGTCGAAGATGAATCAAATGAACATCTAATCAAAGCTATTGCACAGATGGGTGCAAGAGCAAAAATGGACATTCCATTTTACGAGGGAAATCTGGATGCAGAGGAGCTTCTAGATTGGATTAGAGCTCTGGACACCTACTTCGACTATGAAGATGTCGAA